>SDVU01000835.1:0-10198 GCA_016256075.1 Dictyocoela muelleri | reverse complement strand
TTGTTTGATGATTCCTTCAGACATGTCTATCAATAAGTACAAGAAGACTAATGATGGATATGCATGAAGAAGACCAAAAGAAGGTGTTTGAAATAAAAAAATACGTACAAATTAGAGAAAAAAGCCTTTTTGACATTTTTAAATAAATTTTTAGATTTTTTTAAATTTTTAATATCATGCATATTATATCCCCCGGGGATATAATATGCATGATCCCTATTTACACCTATGGGTGATTTTACCTCGGATATCAATTTTTTAGGTCTTTATTTTTAATTTACCTACCCCTATTTCAAATGTCGGAACGGAAAAAAAAAATCATAAAATAAGCAAAAACTTCAACGAAATATACATTTAATAAAAGCATCACAAACCTTCAGTGTATAATGTATTTTAGTAATTGTTTCTTTTATTGATGTTTTTGCTTATTTTTTTAAAAAATATTTTTACGTTCCGAAATTTGAAACGGGGGTGGCTAAATGAAAATCCTAATGGTATGGCTATTCACACTCGAATTAATATTTTATTTGTTATTAACAATTTAAAACACATTAGTAATGATCTATAAAATCCCACACATTTATTTATGAATTACGCAATTTACTATTTCAGATCAGCACCCTAATTGCAATTTTTCCAATTCTTTATCAAAGCAACCAATCCAATCAATACGATTCAAAATGCAAAAATTATAAAAAATTGTATTGCAATTATCACACCAAAGTGAATCAACAAAATTCATGAGCATAGTGATATATTTCATTGGAATTCGATTATTGAATCTACTCAAAAATTCAATACAACATGATAATCTTGTACAGCATGGAATTGTTGTGAAATTTTTAGGCGTTTTTTTTGTTTTTAATTCATTGTAGGGCATATCATCTAAAGCTTTTGGTTTGTTGATTATTTTATTGGGAGGTATATCAAAGGATAATTCTGAATTTATTTCAGTTTTTGTATTCTCTATTTCCATGATTTTAAAAAACTCTGGAATATCATCTAAAGAACAAATATAGCCGTACAATTTTGAATAACAGATAGATTTTTGCCTTTCATCAGTTAAATAACAAATCCTGATAATTATACGCAACAATTTTGAAATTGATTCTTTCATTTTAAAAAATATGATGAATTCTGAAAGTTTTTCATAACTTTCATATGCCCATGGTTTTAAGCAATATAAAAAGATAAAACCCTTATTTTTTTCTATTAAAGTAACGAATTCATCAGAAGGTGTAAATTTGAAATTATCAGGTTTCTTTTTTGAATTATCCATATTTTCGTTTGTTAAATTTTTATTTTCATTTTTTGAATTTTTATTTTTGCCTTTATAACGTGATTTTTGAATATTTTTTGAGCTGTCTTTCGAATTCATCTTATCAGTAAAATCAATTTGTTGAAAAATAAAACTGAAAAATTTAGTGTGATCAAGCGTAAATGATGAGCCTGTTAATACACGACGCACACTATTAAAAATCCTAAGTCTATCTTGTCCAGTGATATTCATTTTCTTAACCTTTTCAATAATTCTTCGCATTTCTTCATTGCTCTGCTTTGAAAGGAGTAGAAATCTACCAACTGAATCTAAAACATTTGAAACATTTGAATCATTTCTTTCAATCATGCTCATCATTTGTTTCATTATCTGCGATTCTGGATATTTTCCATATTTTACGAGTTCACAGTTTATCAGAATATCGTTACTTTCTAAATTCAGATTTTTATAAAATCTTCCAACCATTTTGTAGTTATGCGTTAATTCAAAATATTTATCGATTATTTCTTTTTTCTTTACCAAACCAGAAATTATATCAATATTGTTTTCATTAAGATTTTTTTTCATGTATTTTAGAGGATTTTTGTTAAAAGCAGAGAATTTAAAATTATTATTTTTTGTATTTATGGTAACCTGATTATAAAAATCGAATTCTTCTTTTTCCTTTTTTATTATTTCAATGAAGTTGTAGTTCATCTCGATTGATAATTTAGTGACAATTTCTTGTGGAATTTTATTCTTTTCTTTGATTTTTTGGAGAAAATTTTTGAAAATTTTAAGAATAGAATTTTTTAAACTGTCATTGTATAAATATCTTAGATCTAACTCATGACTATTGATTTCTTCTTTAAGATTCATATTGTTACTATTTTCGTTATTGTTGAGTGTTTCATTATTATTGTTGACTTCATTATTTTGATCATTATTGTCATGATAATCATTAAAATCCGGAAAAAATGTCAGGAAATCGCAAATAAATTTTATTTTGATATCATCATCATTATTATTGTCAAAATAAACTTTAAGTTTTTCTATCACTTTTTCAGGGTTTAAAAATATAAAAACAAAAAATAATGGATCAGTTCGTTTTTCAAGAAAGTCAAGACTTATTCCATAAATATTTTCTAAATATTTGACAATCCGGCAAATATTTAAAATATCATTTTTAGTCTTTGGTTTGTTTTCTGATATTGAGTTTTTGACTTCAACAAGAAATTTTGAAAGATTTACCATTTCAAGTTCGGGTATCCATTCTTTTATGTCTTTTAGTTTGTTGAGAAGTGCTGTTGTTTTTTTGTATGGTGCATTTGGTGGTATTTGTTTTGGCATTTTATGTTAATGGGGGTTATTTTATTTTAAATTTTGTTGAAAAATGTATTTGTGAATTTAAAGAAATTGAAATTTAAAGAAATTGAAATTTAAAGAAATTGAAATTTAAAGAAATTGGAATTTAAAAAAATTGGAATTTTAAAGAAATTGAAATTTAAAGAAATTGCTATTTCAAGAAATTGAAATTTCAAGAAATTATATGGCCAAATGTATTTTTATTATTAATTTAATATTTATATAATTTTAATGCGACATTTAGATTATATTAATGCGAGTAAATTATACCAATTTATGTTCAGCAGGATAAATTAATAAGATATTGATGAAACTGTTCGCACGTGGCTCATTGATTTAAGCTTTTAATGTAAAATTTTAATATTAAACTAAAATTAGTTGTTGTTGTTTTAATTAAATAATCACCTTTGCAAAACAAAATTATTAGAAAGAAAACTGTAAACTATAAATACAATTATTTAAACTATAAATAAAATTATTTTAAACTAAAGATTACAATTCCGTGTCATTTTTTTCCCAGGATTTCGCGATTATATTTTCTGAATCCCGGGTACAGTCCCGTGATTATAATTTTGCTAAAAAACATAAAATTTCTATATTTATATTTTGTACTTTAAATATTTTAAAAGTACAATATACATACAATGTTATATTTAAATTAAAAACGATAAAATTAGTCTGATTATTTTTTTCTAAATCAAAGAAAAATGTCTATTTGTTTGTTTTTTCATTAATCTTTTATAAGAAGAGTCTGATATTTTACTGAATTCGTAAAAAAACCGAATTTTCAATGAAAATTCGTTTTATAAGAAAATACACACTCTAAATATGCCTTTTAGGTTTTATGGTATTGATATGCGAAAAAAATCGTATAAATTTAGATATTTTTTCTTATTTTTTGAGTTTCATTCCTTGTTTTATTTTTAAAGTAGTAATTTGAATCAATAGACTGAATCGAAGCATAAACCTAAAATGAATTTATAATATTATTCTCTGTTTTTAAAGTTTTTTGTATCATATTTTTATATTTTTATATCTTGGGAACTGTATAGAGCAGTGGTTCCCACCCTGGGGTCCGCGGTCTCCACCCCCGGAGACTGGCAATGGGTTTTTATAGCACCGCGAGAGAGTTTAACAAAAAATTATGATTATGAAAAAATTTAGAATTTTTAACTCCTATTTTTAAAAAATAATTAATCAAGAATTTTTTTTTTCTTTTACGTATTTTTTTCCACATATTTGTATAATATATATATATTACATGATTACAACATCCATAGCTGCCAACCCAAAGAGTTGTCTCCTACCTTGGTAATGGTGTTTAAATAATACGCCACTTCCTAAGCTACCCAGAAGCTCAGCTGTGATACGCGATCTACGTTTTATCAATGACTCAGCAGGATAAAGGTGATAAGATGACATTTCATGATTTTTTTAACTTATCACTACTTTTTCCCGAGATGCGTCGCCGCATTCATCCCCATTCCTTGAGAGCTCCTTCTTCTTCATTGTCATTTTAGAAAAAGTCTTAATCAGCCATAGCACACTGGAACAACTGTATATTACTACTATATTTCTATAGTTTTTGACCGCCCAATGTCATTCCCTCATTATTTATTAAAGAGTGACGTCAGCGAGGTTAAAACCTCGATACTTAAATTTTAATTCAAGAGTGTTAACCACAGGCTATCTGGCAGTCTGTATATATTAAAAAAAATTAAATTATCATATTTTGGCGCTTATTCAAAATTTGGGAATTTTAAAATTTTTGAATATAAGGTATAATAGCCTTATGAAAATAAGTATAAAATTTTTTCACGACAATTTTTTTAAAACAAATTATATCTGCAAATTTTTTGTATCATCATAATATGAATTTTTTGATCAAGAGAAGCCATGTTTTGTATGTGAGCTTTCTTCGATAATTTTAAGAAAAGATACAAATAAACAACCTCCTTATTATTATTGTAAGTTTTGTAAGAGAAAATATAATTAGATAAAAGAAACAATTATTTAAAATTTTAAGAAACCTTAATATTTTTTTCAATAATTGCGTATGGTTTTTGAATTAGTTCATCTTAAAGTTTTATATAAAATAAGACTGGGAATTCAAAAGGAAAAATTAATTGTCACAGGCATATGGTGTACCAGGCTTATGGTTACCATTTTTTTTATTTTTTTAATTAAATTCGTAAAGGTCAAAAATCACCGTGGGTGATTTTTATAGACATAATCTCTAAATTTTTTTCTCTCTAAATGGTATTGAATCACAAAAAAAAATAATCAAAACCAATAAATGGTAAAATATAATTGCTTGATATGGGTATTTTCGGTCTTGTTCGGTATTATACCCACCACTAAGGCAGCTACCTTGGATTTGATTTTTTTTTTAATTTTTAACCCTTAATGGTTTAAAAAATTAAAAAATATTTTAAAAATTTATTAAATAAAAATATTTATAATTTATTTATCGAATTTAAAAAAATTTATTTTAATTAAATATAATCAAAATTTAAATTAAAAACAACGTTAAAAACTATTAATAAATTAGATTTATTTAAAAATATTAATTAATATTTTAAAAATTATCTCAGAAATATCGCCGACATTGTTACCTTTAAGAAATCTTTGTCTAAAAGTAAATTCTTATAACCAGTCATCAATTTCATTTCTTTTTACTCCATGTTGTTTTCTCATCTCGGATTTAAGTATGGCCCATAGATTTCCAATGTTATTAGTATGGGTGCCATCCGGTGCCTTAAATCCTTCAGAATGGTTAACGATCTTATGATTTAAATCCAAACTGTTTGCAACAGAAGGATATCCATCAGTGCAGAACAGATAAAAAACATTAATTTTATTTTTGATAACAGCTTTCAGTGTATTTTCTTGTCTATTTTCTACCCTTATAACTAAAATATTTCTCTCGGGTGTATTATCGATTATATCAAAAATCCATACTGTATGGGAAATTCATCATCTGCGCTAGTTGGAGTTCTTATAATTTTTCTACGACATAAAACTGTCTCATCAGCTTCCACACATTTATTATAACCTCCAAAAACTATCTCTTTATTATTAATTTTTTTAAACTCACGCCTTAATAACTTGCGAGCATTAGAAATGGTTTCATTAGATATATTGCCTAACAAACCTTTTATTTGATAATAACTCATATTTAAAATTAACAAATATATTAAAAATAAATAATGATTAATTCTTATTTTAATACTGATAAGCGGCGTTCTTTTGCGACAGTTCTTATAATTAAAACAATAAATAATCCTATCAATTCCATTAACTGTTGATATTGTAATTTTTGAAATATTCCCACACTTATCACAAAGAATTTCCTCGCTTATAATCCCATTATCAATTAAAAAATTTCTAGTTTCTAAAACTCCTTTAAAACATTCATAATAATATGAAAAATTTTTAACCATATGAGTTATTTTTTTTAAAAAAAATATTTTGCTTTTGTTCGGTATTATGCCCACATTTATATTTTAAATTTTTTTTTGGTGGGCATAATACCGAACAAGACCCAACAAGTTTATATGATCGTGGAATGTATCATGAAAATAAATTTGCTTAATTACAAGCTTTTGATGAACCAGAGTTATTTTAATTAACAATCATTTATGAAATTTGGGTTTTTCAAAAAATTAATTTTAAAATAAGTGTTTTTGTATTTTTTATTAAAAAAATACAAACACCCTTCATTAAAGTTTGTTTTTTTTAAATTATAGTTATTAAAATTATTAAACAATTTCAAATTTTATTAAAAAAAATTGAAAAAAAATAGATGGGACACCATAAGCCCGGTACACCATATGCCTGTGACATTAATTAATTTCATTTATGAATCTTATTTTAAAAAGTATTTTATATAAAACGAACTCTATTTTCAAATAATATAGGAATTTATAAGTAATAGATATTTTTATTAATAAATAAATATTACTCCTTTTTTTAATGATAAAATTTATATGCCCATCTACCTTGGAATATTAAAAATTCCTAAATTTTGAAACCTCATATTTTTAAATACTTTTAATGTTCTGGGGACCGCGAAGCTCTAAATTTTTTTGGGGAACCACAAAGCACAATTTGAAAAAAGGTTGGAAACCACTGGTAAGAGCGATGCCGTATCATCAAGGGGTACCTTGGATTGAAGTTTAAAAAAAAATTAATGAATTATTATTTTTTTTAATTAAAATTAATAATAACCACTCCAATTAAACAATTCTTTAAAATATTCATAAATATATTTTTAAATTCACCTCCTAATAAAATAAAATATACTTTTCTTTTAAATTTATTTAACTTAAAACTATATATATATATATATATCCATCTTTTAACAAGATTTCATTTTTCTTTTAATATTAAAATCCGACAACACTTCCAGTATTGTTGGTATGTGTAATTTTTGTACGCAAAAACCAAAATTTTATTTATAAACTTATGTTGTAAACTAATATTTTGTACATTGTTTTATAATTTAATTTCATTATTATGGCATTTGGTAAATTATAAAATAGGTTAAGTTACTTAAAATTACAATTTTTTTCAGTTAGTGTGGGCGCTCTTTGCAGTTAGTATGAGCGCTCTTTTCAGTTACTGAGAGCGCTCTTTTCAGTTACTGAGAGCGCTCTTTTCAGTTACTGAGAGCGCTCTTTGCAGTTAGTAAAAGCGATCTTTTCAGTTATTAAAAGCGATCTTTTCAATTAGTGAAAGTGATCTTTTCAATTAGTGAGGGTGATCTTTTCAATTAGTGAGAGCGATCTTTTCAATTAGTGAGAGCGATCTTTTCAATAATGAGAGCGATCTTTTCTGATAGTGAGAGCGATCTTTTCAATTAGTGAGTGCGTTCTTTTTAAATTAGTGAGTGCGATCTTTTCAGATAGTGAGAGCGATCTTTTCAGATAGTAAAAGCGAATCTTTTAAATTAGTGAGAGCGATGGCAACCAGAAAAAACGAAAAAGTTGTTTTTTCGGATTTTTTTGTCTTTTTTCTAAAAAAACGACAAAATTTTTAATTATTTTAAAACACAGTAGCACGAGAACTTGCCTCGAGTGCATTGCTCTCTCAGCGCGAGAACTCACCACGATTTTTTTTTGAAAAAAAATATAGCAATATCTTAGTTTTAACAAGAATGTCCGATTCTAACGTTGTCTAGACACGCTATCAAGAAAATTTATATAAATTACCAAATTTAAAAATTGAAAAGTATAATAAAAAACCTTTATATTGTCTTATATACATATTTTAGAATCATTTTTTGTATAAACTTTAAGAACGGCTTATATAGAAAAACGGTATTATAAATATGTTTATAAAATAATATAAATAATTTTTTATGCCTTACATTTCCAAATTTGGTAATTTGTAAAATTTTTTTGATATAATGTCTAGACAAAGTTAAATTAATTTTTTTTTATAACTATGATATTGATATATTTTTAAAAAAAAATTTGAGTTGAGTTCCCGCGCTGAAAGAGCGATGCGCTCGAGGCAAGTTCTCTGTCTACCTTTTTTTAATAATTAAAAATTTTGTCGTTTTTTTCAGAAAAAAGACAAAAAATCCGAAAAAAAAAAGACTTTGTCGTTTTTTCTGGTTGCCATTGCTCTCACTAATTTGAAAGATCGCCCTCATTATTTGAAAAGATCGCTCTCAATATCGGAAAAGATCGCTTTCACTAATTTAAAAAGAACGGACTCACTAATTTAAAAGATCGCATTCACTATCTGAAAGGATCGCATTCACTATCTGAAAAGATCGCATTCACTATCTGAAAAGATCGCTTTTACTAATTGAAAAGATCACTCTCACTATCTTAAAAGATCGCTCTCACTAATTTAAAAGATCGCTCTCTCTATCTTAAACGATCGCTCTCACTATCCGAAAAGATCACAATCACTAATTTAAAAAGAACGCACTCACTAATTGAAAAGATCGCTCTCGCTAATTGAAAAGATCGCTCTCACTAATTGCAAAGATCGCTCTCACTAATTGAAAAGATCGCTCTCACTATCTAAAAGGATCGCTCTCACTAATTGAAAAGATCGCTTTCATTAATTGAAAATATCGTTCTCACTATCTGAAAAGATCGCTCTTGCTAATTGAAAATATAGCTCTCATTAATTGAAAAGATCGCTCTCACTAATTGAAAAGATCGCTCTCACTAATTGATTAGATCGCTTTTACTAACTGCAAAAAGCGCTCTCACTAACTGAAAAGAGCGCTCTCACTAACTGAAAAGAGCGCTCTCACTAACTGAAAAGAGAGCTCTCTCTAACTGAAAAGAGAGCTCTCTCTAACTGCAAAGAGCGATTCACAAACTGAAAAAAGCACTCTCACTAACTGCAAAGAGCGCTCTCCCGCACTGCAAAGAGCGCTCTCACTAACTGCAAAACCCTGTAATATTTGCCATTAAAGAGTTAATGTAATTAAAATACACATGATATTCTATTTTTTAAATTTTATATTTTACCTAAATTGACACGGTTACGATAAAAGTAGTATTTTAGCATTGTAAATTTATAATTTTTTAAAAAAAATGTGCCATCTTATTTTAAACATCTTTTTGTGGCTGTAAAATCTTAAGATTTAATAATATTTGCCTAACACCAGATCGACACTCACCCGGATCGACACGTACCCCCGGATCAACACCACCTCTAGATCAACACCCGCAGATTAACACCCACCCCAAATGACCCAGCCCAGATAAACACACACCTCAAGCTTTGCTTCAAATAACATAAACATAAACATAAATGTCTCCTTTCTAAAATGAGCCTAATGTAGCCCACCTTTCGCCACTTTTTGACATTCAGCAGTTTTTTGATATTAATTAAAGCCAAATAAATTTTAAAATAATCCAAAATTTAAAAAAAAGTTTTTAAATTCATTAAATAAGTTAATTAATTGTCGTTTATTCTCTTTTTAAAAGAAAAGGGGATTTAAAAGTCACTAAATATAAAAAAAATATTTTTAAATAAAACATATTTTTTTCTTATTCATAAAACTCAAAATATTTAAAATATTTAAGTTTTTAATATTTTAATTTTTTACACATTCCATTTTCCCCCATATTTTTTTATTTCCCCCCCCAAAGCGGATGGAAACACCACCAAAAAAAAGTATAAAAAAAAGTACCTGACCCTTATGAATTTTAGACTTATAAGAGGTGTGACTTTTCATTTATTTTATGAAGTCATAATATAAGAAAAATTATTGAAAAGTATGTAGTTACCGATCTGGCGTGGGATATGATTTGGCGTTCGACAATAATTAAATATTGTCATCACAATCCAAAAATATTTATTGCGATTAATTTTCAATAATTTTGTTTCATTTTTTGAATTTTAAAAAAATTGCTTTTGTTTAGAAAGATGCTTACCTCATAGTGGGCATTTTTCTAAACAATCTCAGATATTTTTATAGAAAATGAAATTTAATTGACCTTCTCCATACTTTACAAAAAAAATCGGTTCTTTATGATTTTATACCGTTTTTGATATTATATACCGTTTTTGATATTATATGCCGTTTTTGAGATTATATAC
>SDVU01000834.1:0-10203 GCA_016256075.1 Dictyocoela muelleri | reverse complement strand
TATATGAGTTAATAATTCGATCTTTAATATATTTATTCATTGAAATACATATTCTTAAATTAAACCTTATGAACAACGGCCTTCTATATGTTTTTATTACATTACTTTTTTACCTATGTGCGTCAAAACACACATCACTACACATAGGAAAGCCCTTTATTTTTATTTTAATAATATAACAAGTCTTAATCAGCATTGCAACACAATAATTACCGTATTAAATAATTAAAAATGTCTATATTGATAAAAAACTATCAATATTGTTCGATTTATATTTTTGTGCGGACTTCTGCTTTAAATTTTAATTTAAATATGGCCTCTAGGAACATTTTTGTTTCCCACCCCTGGTTTAGTGTATTAAGATTGATTTACAAATGTTTAAATAAAATAATTTATCGAATAACGTTCAGAATTAAATTTCTTTAAAAATATTAATTTATAAAAAAATTTAATTCTGAGCATTCTTTAACAAATTTATAAGAATATTCATTACAACAACCTTAAAAATATTAAAAGTATTTTTTATCTTTTTAACTAGAAACAAAAATACCACATAGAGACACGAATATCTCAAAATAAATTTTTTATAAAGAATATTCAAAATACTTATTATTTAATAAATCGTTAAAAACGATGATTAAATTATTTTAATATATTTTCTAAAATTTTACCACTCTAAAGAATATTCTTTTTTTATTTCCTTCTCGATTTCCTTTTCCAATTCTTTTTCATCGCGTTTACCCTTTTCATTGATAAAATCAGCATAAAATTTTCTCCTCTTGAGTTTTCTTTTTTTATCTCTTTCGTAAGTACCTTTTAATTTTTCGACAAGTTGATCACCATACATTCCAATTTTCATCCTTTCAATTAACTCTTCCTGAACCTGTTTCTTAATATCTAATTTCATAAACTCTTTCTTACCCCTACTTCGTTCAATTCTTAACTGTCTTTTACGTTTAGGAATAATTTCAGGAACCCCCTCTTTATCAATAATTTCTTTTCTTTCTAAACATTTTATTAATTTAACATATCTCTGCTTACACCTATGAATGATATCTTTGTTGAAATATTTTAAAATTTCATCTATTTGATTAAAATCAATAATCTCAATTTTTTCGTATCGATTTGAAGGCGTGTTATTACGTTCGGGCTCTTTCAAGAGTGCAAAAATTTTACCATTCTCTTCTTTTATAGTTGCGTATTTGCTGTTTGCCAGCGGACAACTTATACGATCACAAATTCCTGTAACGTTGTATTTGTTTTTACATAAGCTGATTGTATCTGTTTTTAGTTTATATGTACAATAATTTTTATCGCCACCAATCATTTTCCAAATATTTTCATCAGACATGGGTATTAAAAATCTGAAAATATTAACGATGTTTAAAAAATCTGAAACGATAACGATGATTAAAAAATCTGAAAAAATAACGATGATTAAAAAATCTGAAACGATAACGATGATTAAAAAGTCATAAAGGTAACGATGATTAAAAAATCTGAAAAGATAACGATGATTAAAAAATCTGAAAAAATAACGATGATTAAAAAATCTAAACGATAACGATGATTAAAAAACTGAAAAGAGCAAAAAAAATTTTAATATTGAAAATGATAATATTTAAAAGATAACGATAGAATTAATAAAGAAGAAATAAAGAATAATTAATAAAGGAGAAATGAAGATTAATTAATAAAGTAGAAATAGAGATATTATAATATTGAAAAGATAATTTAACATTTATAATCTTGATAATTCTGCTTTAAAGAGAAGCTTCGTTATTAACATTTTCGAATAAAACTTTGAGAATCTTGAACTCAATCAATTTTTTCTTTATTAAAAATAATCGAGAATCATTTATTGTAAAGGCGAATATAAAATTTATCTATCTGCGGAAATCTGATTTAAAAATGATCCAATATTTTCAAGTTAATCGTATATATTACATGTTTTATTACATGTTGACAACATCCATAGCTGCCAACCGGAGAGTTGTCTCCAACCATAGTCTTATGACCTTTAGTTCCTGGTGTTCCGATAATACGTCACTTCCTAAGCTACCCAGAATCCCAGCTGTATACGCGATTTTCGTTTTATCAATGACTCGGCAGGATACAGGTAATTAGAGGCTTTTTCATGATATTTTATTTATCACTATTTTTTGCCGAGAAGCGTTGCCGCACTATCCCAACACCTAGGAGAATCTCTTCTGCTTCATTGTCGTATTAGACCAAGTCTTACTCAGCTATATTACACTAAAACAACTGTATATTAATACTATATTTCTATAGTTTTTGACCGCTTGATGTCATTCCCTCATTATTTATTAAATAGTGACGTCAGCGAAATTCGAACCTCGATACTTAAATATTACATTCAAGAGTGTTAACCACTGAGCTATCTGGCCCAGTGTTATTTTTATTTCTTTTTTTTGTTCTTCTGTAATAATTATTTCTGTAAATTTTATAAAATGTTTAAAAAAAATATATTAGAACAATAGTTGACATTAAAGTATTGTTTAAATAATAAAAAATATAGTAAGTATAATAATATTTTTTTTTAAAAAATTAAGGATAGAACCATACTTTTTACATTTTAATACAAAATTCTTATATATTATTTTATTTCTATAAAATTTAAACTTTTTATTGAAAAAAAAAACAAATACAGAGCTTTTCATTATTATTGTATCCATAATTCATTATTATTTGACCCATATTTCATTATTATTGAACTATTCTTTCATTATATTGGAGTCATCATTCATTATTATTGAAACAAAAAAAAAATATTTTCTTTAAAAATTATTATACCCATAATAATGAATTTTTTTCCTGAAGAGAGATAAAAGTATAAAAGAAACAAGAACCTTGTAGACAGGCGAAACTAGTAGTAGTACAGGAATAAAAACAATACAGCCGCTCACAAAAAATATCATTGAGTGTTTTCTAAATCTTAAAAGAAGCCTTATGTCCTTTACCAATATGCTTCCTATTATGCAAATTTCAGAAAGTTTTTTTAAAATATTAAATAATCGATACCCCGAGTGAGTAACAAGACTTAAAACTGTTTAAATCTGCTGTTGAGAAAGGAATTTGTATCACAAAGGATATTTCTATCGTAAAAAACTTTATAGCTAACGAGTTTTAGATAAACCTCATGCAGCAGACTCCATGATATCTCTGAAAAATTATAAGAAATTTATGAAAGCGGTTCTTATTCTCAACCTACTATATGTATAATAGATAAAAAAAAAAGAAAAATACAAGAAAATCTCTTTAATTAGTTCCACTTAATAAAAATAGTGACGAAAATAAAAAGAAAGGGCTCGATTAGACACTTCATTAATATCAATCAATGATAATTTAATATTTGCGTTTGGGAACAGGTTTCAATTAACATTCTTTAAAAAAATATGAAATATTTTTTAAAAAAAAACTAAGTGCTTTATAATTGTTCCTAAATCTAAATGTGTTAATATTTCTGTCTTTTTCGCAATTACTACGTTAGGTGTTTTAGCACTAAAATCAATGTCGTTAGTTTCAAATCAGATGATGTTTTAGAATTTAATACTACACAATTACCAATCTTTAAGCCGAAATCATTAAAATTTATAGTAATGGATACTGCTTCAATCCACAGAACTGCTGGAGTGTAGAGGTCGCTTAGTGAAAAAAAATATTTATACTTAAATTCTTAACAACGTATACCCATCAGTTAAATCCAATTAAAATATTTATTTTCTTGTTTAAAAAGCCATGTAAGACAAAATGAAATTTTTACAGAGAAGCGTTCTTATTATGTCATTCAATGTGTTTTTAAAAAAATTAAATTTATGATAAAGGTTTATTATAGACATATTAGAACCTAGATTGAAAGGCTATTGCTTTTCTGGATTTTATATTAGATAAAAAATTAATTGTGTTTTTATACATTATTCTAAACATTTATTTTTCTTTTTTAAAATTTTTATGTTTAATAATAATACAATATAGTTCTAATAATACTGAAAAATTAGTCCAAAAAATTTGAAAGATTAGTTCACTAATAATGAAAGATGAGTTCAATAATAATGAAAGATGGGTCCAATAATAATGAAAGATGGGTAAAAAGATAATTAATAATTTATAAAAAATAAAAAAGCAATGTATTAACATTTTTAATTAAAATTCTAAGTGTTAAGTCACAACACTGATGTTGTAATAGAATAGACTATTTGGTAAATATGTAGGTATCTTATATTTATTAGACAATCTGATGTATTTTAGGTACCAATAAATGTCTAAGAATAAAAAAAAAATTGATTTCTAAGTATGTTTTTTTTAATTTAAACATTTTAAGATGGTAATCATTCTGTTGTTTAAATTCAGAATTTTATGATAGTACTCTTGCAGTTTTTCAATTAAAATATTCGAAGTGCCCTATTATGGGAGAGATCGTATTTAAAACGATATTTTTTAAAAAAAAAACATATAGAGACTGTAAATGTATCGCCCATTTAAGGTCAGTATACTGATTTTGTTTTCAGCTATTTTTAAGATACCATATAGAGTTAGTAAATAAACAAGTTATTTTTGCTATGTCCTATGACGAGTTTAATCAAAAAAGCATTTTTTAGCGTTATTAGGGATTTTTATTTATTTGAGTATGCTTCAGCATGGTCTTATGTGGTTTTTAATCAAGTTGAGTTCCTTAGATGCATGATAGTGTAGTTAGTATATAAGCATTAATAGCCGTTCATAGACTCTATGGACTATAATTGGCATTCATTTATATTTCAATATAAAAGTTAAGCCTGATAGCTTAGTGGTTAACACTCTACAATGTAATTTTATATATCTTGGTTAAAATCTAGTGTTTTTATTTCTAATAGATAATAACAAGATGACTTTAAGAAGTCATAACTATATTATTATAGTATATATACAGTTTTAAACTGAAGTATGGCTGATTAAGACTTGGTCTAATATGTCATTTAAAGAGATGAACTCCTTAGTTTGTGGAATTATTGCTGAAAAGCATCTCGGAAAAAAAGTAGGGAATATATTATCCACATAACGATAAAAAATACCTGAATCTTGCTGAGTCATTTATAATACGAAAATCGCATAAACAGCTATGCTTTCTGGTAGCTTAGAAAGTGATGTATTACTAGAACACCGAGAACCTATGATAAGAGACGACGGTAGGTACAACTTAACTGGTAGGAGCTTTGTGAATTTTTCAACATGCATAAATATATTATTATATTAATAAATAAGTTTTTTATAAATTGAAGAGATTTTTAAGGTGTGTTGGGGTTGAGAAGAAGACTGCGTAATATAAATAGGCCTATAGTTATTTTATTTAAACGATATTTTTAAGGTTCTTTATAGGTTTGATTTTAGGATAGCTTATTTAGTTTTTTTGTATTTCAGGATATTTTTTTTAATTTTCAATACTTACTAGGATTTTTTTTGTTTATTTAGACATTTGTAAAAGAGCCATATTGGCGTTCTTTTATAAATTAAGGTATTTTTTAGTACTTATATAGGTAATTATTTTTTGTTTTTTTAATTTTTATATAGGTGGGGAAGGTGGGTTTAAAAGCAGTCTTTTTTGTGCCTCAAGAAGGTTTCCAGAAAAACAATTTTAGAATTGATACAGACGTTATAGAATATAGACATTTTTTAGAGACTAAAAGGGTTTAAGGGAAAGGTTTACGTCTTATAATGGTTGATGTATATTGCAAAATTTTTAAAAGATTATTATTTGATTTGTTCGGTATTCGGGCCTTTTTTTTTGTGACCATAAAAAGTTTTTAAGCTTGTTAGACATATTCTGAACTTCTGGCTTTCAATTGTTAACACTTTTTAAAGTAAAATTTATTATTGAATGTTCTAATACGTTACTTTACTCTTAGAAAAATAATAGAAAATGATAATAAGTTGTCAATAACTATATAAATTCTGAATTACTATATAGTTATTTCCGTGTAGTATAGCTGATTAGACTTTATTGAATAATACAGCGGAGTAAAGATGACTATCCTTGTGTAAGTTTTAAATTGTCGAAGTATATCGATAAGTAGTTGATTAAAAAATTTAGTGAAAAGATTCTATATAACTGGATTCTTCTAGGCATTGTTATAAACAATCGCGATTACAACTAGGACCTAGGGAGGCTAGTATAGCATATGATTGACAACGATTAATTCAATTTATTGAAGATAAAACACGAGACAACCAGCCAGATTGTAAATAATAGTTATATACATATAATTTATATTATTAATAAAAATATTTATTGAGTTCTGTTGAGGTTTTTTTGCTTACAAAGATTATTTTCTTCATTGTTAATATATTATTTTTAATTTTTTTGGGATTATTTTATTGTCTTATAAGATTAATATATAAATTTAGGGGTTATTTAATATTATAATATAAAGAATAATTATAGAATGGAAGTTTTTTAAGGCATTATAAGAGTTATATGATATTAATATAATTTATAAATGTAAAAGAAGAGTTTTGTGGCTATTTTATTATTAGTTTACGAAAAACTTTAGAAGTGTTTGTTTAATTCGAATAATTTTAAATTAAATGTAGGAGTTTTAGGCTAATCAGTCATCTTCATAATGTTATTTATAAAGTTTTTCGTCATCAGATATTTTTACTAATTAATATAGAGATTTTTGAATAAACATTTGGGTTTTTTTTGTATTCTTTTGGTACACAGTAAATCAAAGGATTTATAAGTGATATATATAAGTAATTATAAATTTATATTTATTTTTTTAAATTGCGCTATAGATATTTTTTTGTGATTTAACATTTATTTAATATGTTTTTTTAGGTATTGGCGGTTTTGTAAGTTAGGAATATTAAGATGTTCTATAAGGGAGTTGAGAAAAAAGCCTGGTAATTTTTAAGTGCAATTAGATGTGTTATTAATCAGAAATTTTTTAAGTTCTATAAATGGTTTTTTTTATAATAAGACATGTTTTTAATTTTTCCTATAGAGGTTACTGTACAGTTTAGGAATGTTTTTTAAAGATCTCTATATATTTTGTTGTTAAATAAGGCTCCTTATACTGAGCTTTATAGAGGTTGTGGCATTAAAGGGTTATATAGATATGAATGTTTTTTTTTAATAAATGTTTATTTTTCTGTTATGAAATTTTTATAAATTCTGTTTAATTTAGTGATTAAAAAAATAGAAAATAAAAATTAAGAAATAAAAAAATAAAAAATAAAAAAATGAGTAATAAAAACGAGAATTTAAACTATAAGTTATAGAATATAAGAATAGAGATTCTTTATTGTAGATATTATTGAATTCTACAATTAATATTCTATCTTAAATTTTCCTTTTATGACTTTTTATAAGTTGGAAATGGCAAAAACCATAATTACTATAAAACTTTAGCATAAATAGTTAATTGTTCTAGTGTGTTATTACTTATTAAGACTTGGTCTAGAATAAATGTAAATTAGAAGCGACTCTCCTAGTTGAGGATAATTGCGGATGGAAACTCGACAGAAATCCTAAAATTTATATCTTAAAAGCATGATGACTTAAATGTATCTTTAAAGCTCTTAAAAAAAGAAAATCGTATATGACTCTGGGTATATGTGACTTAAAAGAGCATAATCTGGTAATAATTGAATCAGAGTCTTGATAATATTGTTTTAAACAATTATTCAGTCTGAATAGTAAGTAATTTTCGGATATTAATGTTATGTTAAAAAATATAAGGTTAATCATTTTGCCTAATTTATAAAAAAATTTAAACAGGTAATTATAGATCATTTATATATAGGATATATATATATCTTAATGACTTTATACGTATTTTATTTTTTATTTTGATGTATTTATCAATTTTTTTTTCTGTTAAATTATAAATATTTATAAAATTATCTATTATTTCTAAAATTTTTTATATAATATATATATAGATACTTAGACAAATTGTTCTCAATCTGTAGCGATAATTAATTTTTATTACGTATATTTTTTGTACTTCGTCATTTATATTTCTATTACCCTGACATTTTCGGATTATCTACGTTTAATATTTAATATTGGAGTCAAAATTCTAAAATATAAAAACTGTTTATATTATAAGATAATTTTATATATAATAAAGTTTATTTTTTTTTTATTCACGAAACCATTTATTCCTTATTTCTTATGATATAAAAAAATATGTTTTTATTACATTATATGTTTATTATGTTATTTTCTTTAAAACCTTCTAATATTTAACTAATTCGATATTTCGTATAGCGCAGAGCTCAAATAAAGTTTCAATGTGCTAATAGCTTTAATAATAAAAACCTAAGGTATAAAGAATATCGTCGAAAAATAAATCCAAGTCTACATAAATCAATTTTTTCGACAATAATTCGATTTTTATACATATCTTTTTTTAAAATTTGATAATCCTGTTTTCTATATATCATTATATAATCAATATAGGTTATATAAAATTTTTGTATTCGATATTACTTAAAAATAAAAATAATATTATAATAGTAATTTATTAATTATATTCAAAACGTTATTTTGATCATTTTTCAGAATTTAAAAATATTCTAACATTTCCCCGTGTGAAATGTAAAAAATTCTTATAATATTTATGCAACGTTTTGGCTTTCCTACCTTGTAATATTCTCTCAAAATAAACTAAAAACTTTTTTTAATTTTCTATTAATTTCTAAATTATGTCGTTACTGTCATTTTTTGAAAAATCTTATTTAATTTTTAATAATAATCTGATTATCCTTCTAAAATAAAAATGATATATATTTACTATGTAAATATATACTATCAAATTATATAACTTATATTATATTAATAACATTCTAAGTATAATATATAGCTAAAATATTTTTTTTTAATATTTTTTTATTGTCTTAGAGTTTAACTATATATATTGTTCATCCATTTTTTATTTTATATATTTATCTACGTGTTTCTATTTTAAAACCTCTAGATATGTTTTTATAAATGATTATTGTATTATAATTATTTATTACGTCTTTTTATATAATCTCTAAAAAAATCTACTAATACATAAATCTTTCGTTTTCTATCTTATATTAACTGGTTTTTATAAAAATTCTCTTAACCGGTCTTTATACTTTTTAATAATTGTATAAATATTTTATATATTTTTTCTCAAATTTTACTATCTATTTGTTCTAATACATATTTATAGTATAATATGAATGTTCTATAGATTTTCAATTTTTTTAAAAATATATTCTTCTTTTAGTCTTTTATTTCTCTTTTAATAGTCTTCATGTTGCCGACATATTTATTTATGTCATATAATATATGATTATAATAAACTCTAGATTGCTTATATTTTTTTAATGTTAGTTTCCTTTGCTATTTTGATCGGTTTTCGATTTATTCAAAAGCTATAGCAGATTAAGTCAGCCGAAACGCGGCTATTGTCGTATATTAGTCTTTAATCTAAGCATAGATAATATCAGTCTTGCTGTTTAAGTAAACTAAACACCTATTTACGCCTTTTAAATATTTTAAAATTAAACCTTCATCATGATTAAGAAATAAAATAATCTGGATACAATATTCAAAGAATAAGAATAACTATATCTACAATATTTACATAACCTGATTTGTAGGTGTAAAGTTATAGACATGACTTTCTACAGGTGCTATATAAAACCTGTAAAGAACGTGTTTATATCTATAATTTTGAAACCTCTTAAAAAGTTATGTACATAGTCATTAAATACTTTCAGACTCCGATTTACGTCGTATATAGTAAGAAAATAAAAATAACTGCAACCCGAAAAAAACGATAAAGTTGTTTGTCGGTTTTTTTTTGTCGTTTTTTACCGAAAAAAAAAACGAAAAAACTTTTATATTATTAAAAATAAAGTAGATCGAGAACTCGCTTCAAGTGTGTTATCGTAAACTCGCCTGGAGCGTCTCAAGAGCTCTGTGCGAGAACTTAACACTAATTTTTTGTTAAAATATATAGAAATGTCTTAGTTTTAATAAAAATATACAATTATAACGTTATCTAGAACCCATCTATATAAAATTTGGTTCTACAACGGTTTGAGCCACACAAAAGAATTGAAGAGGGGTAATGAGAGTATATTGAAAGAAGCATGAAATCTTCTGGTAAAGAAGTTCGCGGATTTGTTTTACATATACTCATAATATTACTATATTTAGTC
>SDVU01000833.1:0-10221 GCA_016256075.1 Dictyocoela muelleri | reverse complement strand
ATTTATTAAAAAATATTTAATTAAAAATTTCAAAAATACATATCAATTTATAAGTTTAAAAAAATAATATTTTATTGAATTACAAAGTCGTAATAATATTAAAAAATAATAATTTAAAAATTTAAAGATGTTTGTATAAAATACAATGAATTTCAAGATATTTATTTTTAAATTGTATTATTTATACATACAATAAAAATTTTAATAATAAATAAATAATTTTTAGAGGGTCATTTTTATTACATTTTAATTATCTTAAAATTTGGGCGAAAATTCGCCTAGGGCGAAAATTCGCCTAGGGCGAATTTTCGCACAGCCGTCTTGATGTCTGGTAATGACACTCTTTATAAGCGATAATATGTAGTTTTCTAATATCTGTTACTAATCGTATTTACTTATTTTTTTAAAGAATAGGAAAGCACGGACAAGAGAATATTAATTTGCTTTTAACTATTAAACCATTGTCCATTAACCTTTCAACTTCCTCTTTAACGGAATCATATAATTTTAGGGAATCGGATATGGTTTTGCCTTTATGTCAATATCAGTATTTTTCAAATTAATTGAATGTTCAATACCACTAATTTTTCTAATGTCTGGATTTTTTGATTCTGCTATCACGATTACTGTTTTTGGACTTGTTCGGAAATTTGCCTACCACCAAGGTAGCTACCTTTAAAATGTTTTTTTAACCCTTAATAGTTTTTTTTTAAAAAATTAAAAAAAAATATTTAAATTTTAAAAATAATTTTTAATGAATTTTTACAAATAATTCTAGTTATTTGAGAAATATTTTTGTCAATTTTTGGAAAAAATTTAATACAAGTAAATTAAAAAATTTTACGAATATTTTTAATATGAAAATTACAGAATACAAATATTTAAAGCTTTATGAATATGATAAATATTGTATTTTTTAGAAAAATATCGCCTTAAAAAATCTTATTTCTATTCACAAGAGGAGAAGTAATAATTCTTATTTTTAATTAGCAGAATATCTGAGATAAAAACAAATAAGCAATTATTTATATGTATGAAAAATATATAAGAATTTCAAAAATTGGCCACAAAGTATCTATTTTTGGAAACTCTTATCTATTTTTCATACATATAAATAATTGCTTATTTGTTTTTATCTCAGATATTCTGCTTATTAAAAATAAGAATTATTACTTCTCCTCTTGTGAATGGAATTAGAAGTGTGTCTGAAAGCCGGGTGAGAATATAAAATAACAGGAAAGGATATTTTTAAATTTCAATTTTCGTAACTAATACTTTTTTTCGGCAATTTTTAGAAGAACGTCAATAAATCCCCCATTCTCATTTTAACAGTTGTTAAAATCAGATTTTTAAGTTATTACATTGTAAAAAATGCTTCACATGTCTTAAAATTTCATTATCTTGCAAAAAATCGAATTTTGAGTATCATTATTAATTAATCATGATATTAAGTAAATTTATTTTATTTTATAAAGAATATTTAACAATTTAAAAAAAAATCAAAAATTTTGCTTTTGTTCGGAAAAGTGCCTACTTTGAAAAAAAAAATTTATAAAGTAGGCACTTTTCCGAACAAGACCCATTGTTTGAATTGAATTTTAGAATTTATTGAAATATAAGCAGATGATAATTTTTCTAAAAGATCTTTATCTGGTTTTTTATTCCAATCATCGAGATTTTTATCCAATATTTGAATTTTCCTTCCATTTAAGGTATGGAATTTGTTAGAATAATTTATCATTGCATTATAATTAGATAAAAATTCATTACCTAATATAATGACAAAATTTGCATTTTTTATCACATAAAATATTGATGTCATTAATAATTTTTATTTGAAAATCTGTAAGTTCAAATATTATTTCTGCATTCTCATTAATCTTGATAGAGCCATGTGAAATTCTACAAACTTTTATAGATTTATCTATTTTTTTGTGTCTATAGATAATTAATTTAATTTATTTTCTGATATAAGATTAAAATTTGATCCAGTGTCTAAAATACGAAATTGGTTAGATACATTTACTATAATCTCAATTTTAAGATTTTCATTAGTAGTTTAGGTTCTAGCAATACTAGGGATTTATTTTGATTGTTATAAGATGATTTGGTTGAATTATCTTTGTTTAATTTATTTTTCAAAAAATTACAATTGAATTGTTGTGAGTTTTAGTTTTGTAGAATGAGCACCATTTGTTTTCTATTGAATAAGTATTGATTTTTGACGATCTTGGTAGTATTTTATATGTTTTTTCACGTGAAATTCATCTGTTTTATATAAAAGAGTTATTCATAATCTTCAATTCTGCATATATTATTCATTATAGCTTCTTCATTACACCAATTATTTTTGATAGCTTCTTCTCATGAGATTCACATAAATTATCGAATAATAACTCTTCTAAATGATTATTTTGGGTTTTGCGATCCCGATGAGCAGAAATTGCTATTTCTGAAATTTTCTTATCAAGAATAAAAGCATAATCTGATATCCGCATAAAATGTTATTGTTGATTGGCCTTCAATTTTTTTAATTCTCTTGTTTTTTGAAGCGGATATTTAAGCTGTAAAAGAGCATCTAACTTTGTTATGAAACTATGGCGATCTTTTAGTTTTTCAAGTACAGTTATAGGTAATACTGATTGAAACACTGCTAAAGTAGTTTCTTTTTTTCCAATTAAATACTATATACGTCGGTCTTATTTCGCCAATCTATGATTTGATAAACAATTTAAATCTTAAATAGTAAAAATTTTCCTTTGTGTTAGTATTTCAGTTCCTGATATTTTATAATTTATTTTTATCTTCTCCAAACCTTGCGTAAGAATTTTTTATCTTAATTATTTGGTTTTTCATTATATAAATTTGATAAATATTTAATTTTATTTTTGACTTCAAAATTTTATATACTGCTTATTATGGAATAATTATTCATGACGGATCCTCGGAAGGCTCCGGCGAAACCTGTCAATTTTACGACAATAGATCGATATACAACAATGGTTGTTCGATCTTGACATGTTAACATGTCTTGAAGAGCCAGTCGTATTCTTAAGAGGGCTCCTAATAAAATATGAAGATATAAAAAAATTTTGTGAAAGCATATTTTAATAAAATCTTTTTTCTTTTATAGCTTTAATTGATAAGCCTTGTTTTTAATTGGTTAAAACTATTCAATGGAACCAATTATAATTATACATATGTACCATTAGAATCAATTTGTGTTTGGCATGATTGTAAAATTATTGGTTATCAATAATTTGCTATTCAAACACTGGCGAAAACCAAATTTTTTATTTTTAGCTCAACACACTTTGTAAACATATATTTGTTTTTTTTTAATTTTAAAGAGTTTGACTTGTTTTAGTGTCCTAAAAAAAAATTTAAGCATATAAAACCGGAGCGGAATTATTTGAAATTTTGTGGAATGAGGAAACTACAAAAATTAGTATTTTTTTTCTAGAATAAAACTTAAACGATTATATCATAGCATTTATAAATTAAAAGTAAATAAATTTTTGTATAATTGTCCATATAATTTTTATGTAATATTTTATTGAGTAAAATTATTGAAACCCAAGGGATAATGGCATTAAAAAAAAATTCACTGGACCCCCAAGAGCTACTTAAAGGGCTCCCTAAACTCAAAAAATTTCCTGGTTATTCCATAGAGTACCTGAGAGGCTTCAAGGGGTTCGTTTGAACCACTTTGAGAAACACTGGTTTAATTTTTTGTAACAAACTCTTTGAAGCACAAAAGTTTTATAAATTTTGTTTTCCTATCATCAATTTCTGACCCGTGAATTTTTATTTAATTTCATAAGCATTGTGTTATTTAATATAAAAACTGTAAAAATTCTCTCTTATAATAACTTTTTCGTTCTAGAAAATTAAAATTTTATAAATTTGAATACATTTTATTTTTTTTATATTTTAAATCATTTAAGTATTTTTTAGACTAGATTACTTATAATATTTTGTCTGTTTGTATAATTTCAAAATATATTCTTCTACAACCTTTTAGAATTTTTAATAAAAGATTCGCGCGATTTTTGTGTGTTTTCAATTCGAATATTCTCTGATATAAAATAACAACTCTTTTTTTTCTTAACAGTTGGTTTCGTTGATTCATACTTGGGTTAAAAAAAAGATATTAGAATGTAGAAAAAATAGAGGGAATGTCGGGTCTTCTTCGGAAATATGCCTACCACACAAGTAGCTACCTTTGAATGTTTTTTTTAAAAAAAATTTTAATTATTTATTAATTCTGACCCCATCATGGGTTTAAAATTTTTTCAAAAAAAGCATACAAAATTAATTTGGCTGGGTTTAAAAATCACCTGAGAATTTACATCATAAAAAATATAATTTAAACTTATAAAATTTTCAATAGAGCTGCTAGTTATGTGTAACTACGAGTTTTTAATAAATTTACACAATACTAGTGCTGTATATTTCTGTTATTCATTAAAGTCTATTATCTTTCTTGTTGTTGTTCTAGAATGTGATACAAAAGCAATTTATGTTATGAAATACTGCTTTTTTAACGACTCCTGTAGAATATAAAAAACTTAAGTCAGTTCCTTCATATATATTTTTAATATAACATAAATTGCTTTTGTATCACATTCTAGAGCACCAACAAGAAAGATAATAGACTTAAATAAATACCAGAAATATACAGCACTTAGTATTGTGTAAATTTCTTAAAAACTCTTAGTTACACATAACTAGCAGCTCTATTGAAAAATTTATAAGTTTAAATTATATTTTTTATGATTAAAATTCTCAAATGATATTTGAGCTCAACTAATTAATTTAATTATGATTGATAAATAAAACTCCAAATTATATTTATTTTCTTAATATTTAAATAATTTAAAAATCATTGTGACAACCTATTTTCAAATTTTTATTTAAATAAATATTTTTAATTAAAAATATTTAATAAAATCATATTAAATACATCAGAAACATCATTTACATCGTTTCCTTTTAAATAGATTTGCTTAAATGTAAATTCATCTAACCATTCATCAATTTATAGCCTTTTGACACAATGTAGTTTTCGCATTTCTGATTTAAGAACTGCCTACAAACTCTCAATATTGTTTGTGTGTGAACCATCGGGTGCTTTAAATCCTTCTGAGTGATAACAATTAAATGTTCATGACTCAAAATATCTGCTACAGACGGATAAGATAAATATCCATCTGTGCAAAACAGTGAACATGGGGTTATTTTTTTGTCAATAACATTTACCAACGTTTGTGATTGCCGATTATCAACTCTTCGAACATAAATTTTTTTAGGTGAATTATTATCAATCATACCAAAGATCCAAACAGTATCTAATGTTTCATCATCAATACTAGTTGGTGTTCGTATTGTTTTTCTCCTACACAACACAGTTTCATCAGCCTCTACACATTTTCCTAAACCACCCAATAAAATATTTTAATTAATAATTTTCTTAAATTCTCGGCGTAATAACTTTCTCGCTGAAGAAATTGTTTCATTGTTGACATCATCGACTAAACATTTAATTTGATAATAAGTAGATTTCATTAAAAGATAATACAGCATAAAAAGATATAGTGTCTGTTTTATATCGTTAAGAATTTTTATGAGGTTTTTGAAAATTTAAAAAATTAAAAATAAATAAATTACCCCTTTCACATTATAATATAATTTTTTTGAATTATTTTATTTTTCAAATAATAACAGTCTTCTTTTTCAAAAAATAAAATAATAGTAAAAATTTTATTTTAATCTGAAAGGTGTAATTTAATTTTTTTTATTTTTTTTTAAATTTTTCAAAATACGTCATAAAAATTCAAAAATCCCGTAAAACCGACATGCACCAAAGATATTTATTAATTTCTATTTTTTTATTTAAAATTGATATTCTTTTTTGACAATTCTTAGACGAACAGCGGTATATTATTCGTTCCTTATTATTAACTGTTGCAATTTTTAAAATTGCAATAGAATTGCATTTATTACAACTTTTCAAATTTTTTAATATTTTATTATATCTTAAAAATTCAAATGTTTTACTGACACTTTTGAAACAATCATGATAGTATGTAAAATTTTTTATCAAAAAATGGGACGTTAAATTTTTAAAATTTAAAAATTTTTCTTTTGTTCGGAAAGATGCATATTTTTAATTTTTTTTAAAAAGTAGGCATCTTTCCGAACAAGACCTGGAATGTCGACATTTTTACAGTATTATCAAATAAATGAGTAATAATAGAGGTTTGACATAATAGGCGGTGCAAATATTAGAGTGTAGAAATATTAGAAGGCGGAAATATTAGGGGAATAGCCTTAGTTCAAATTCGTATTTTCGCCAATAATCGGCTTGAAAAAAAGAGCAGTAAAAATTTTAAAAAACCCTATTAATGATTGTTTAAGTCCGTAGCGATTCCATTCCGTAGCGATTCCAGTCCGTAACAATTTCACACCATATGGGTTCTAAAATTTTTTAATAATATTATGGAATATTTATCGAAATTTTTAGTACTAACTATGGGCTATACAAAAAATAAATTAATAAATTTATATTTATTTTTTTTAATTGTATTTCTTATCTTTTTTTAATACATTAAAAGGCTTAAAAACTGTTTTAATTAATTTTTAATATTTTTAAGACTTTTAATGTATTTAAAAAGGGGATAAGAAATAAAAATACAATATTTTTCTAATAAACATTTAATTTATTTTTTTTAGCCCATAGTTAATATGCAAGGAGTTCGATAAATAGTCCATAATTTCATTCAAAAATTTTAGAACCCATATGGTATGGAATCGCTACTGACTGGAACCGCTACTCACTGTGACAATTATTAACGAAAAAAAATAATATAAAAAAAGAAACTGAAAAAAATAGTAATGAAAAAAATAATAATGTTAAAATAATAATGAAATGTACAAAAACAATAATAACAATAAATTCATTCAAAATGGAGTGAAGATTTCATAAACTTAGAGAGGAAAAAATCATATTTTTTTAGACTTATAGGATCAAGTAAAAAAATTGCCCCCAGAGGCAGAATATTTACTTGTATTTTTTCAAAGGGCAAATTTTTTACCAGTGTGTTTTAAGGGGCAATTTTTTTACCTGATCCAAACTGTAAACCATAGCCGGATCAAGTAAAAAAATTGCCGCCAGGAGCAGAATATTTACTTGTGTTTTTTCAGGGGGTAAATTTTTTACCAGTGTGTTTTAAGGGGCAATTTTTTTACCTGATCCGACTTTTATTATAATTTTGTGTCCGAAAAAAATCTTATAAAAGCTTTCAGATGTCGAATAACTGGAAGGGGGCGCGATATAAATTTATCGAGGGAATTGTTATAAATAAAAACGAGATATTACACACATGCGGTGAATGATTTATGAATAAAATAAAGAAGATGACCGGAAAGAACAAAAAAAAAACTAGCAAAAACAATACCTCTTAATAATTACTTAATAATTTATACAGTTTTCAAAGAGCTTGATCCCGTTAGAATATTTTAATTACCGACAAGAAAAGATATTGTAAGTGTTATAAAAAATAAGCGTGATATTCAAATAAAAAACTAAGATACAAACGAACATATTCCTGGTAAGTTAAAAATTTCAATAACTGAATGTTTATTTCTACAAATATGACCGCGGGGATTTAGGCAATGAGAGAATTATTATTTTTTTTAATTCTGAAAAAAAATTTATTATGTGAAAAATTCGAAAATATGGCTTTGTGATCGAATCTTTAGAATGCACGGAACTTGCACATTATTTCCCCCTAAAATTACACTTGCATATTATTTCCCCCCAAACTCTCTTTTAAAAATAAACGAAAATAAAGTAAAAATTTAACGTTTAATTATCATTAAAAAGAGATCCCAATCATTTCCAATATAATTGTCTCTTGTCATCCATTTAATTAAATAATCATTAAGCTTATTTTTTTAATTCACATTTTTTTAATTCTCCTTTTTTGCTTATTCCAATATGATTCAATACTTTGAGTATGTATACCGGTAGACGGATCAACAAAGTGATATTTATGGTTGACTGTAGCATGTTGATATTCTTTTTGCAAAAGATTTAGGTATCCTTTTCATTGATCTGACCATATTATAAAACCAAGCCTTATAACATCTTTTATTATACTATATAATTTCTTTTCTTTTCTGTTTGGAACTACACACATAAATCCTTTGGATATTGTAAAACTAGTATCTACACATCCAAACACTCAAACTTCTTCTGAACTAGCGCGGCCTCTGTGGTATTTAGGCTTATGACAAAATAAACTTTTATCAATTTGTACAATTACAGATTCACCTCCTAATCTATTATCTTTTTTTAAATAATAATTATTTAGAGTGACTCTTAGTTCATCATAAAACTTCATAACAGTATTACGATGTATACCGGTATCTTCAGATGCTTGAGATATGCTTATATCTTTAAAAAATTTCTAAAGTAAATTTAATCATTCTTTAAGGTTTAACCTAAATTTTCCTAAGAAGGAACTGGTCCTTATTGATCGAGTGGCTTTGTATTTAATACAGTCTGAATTCATACATTTCCAGACACATTGATCCATGTTCCTGGATGCTTTTGTTTCATGCATTGAAGAAAAACAAAACTTACAATTTAAAGATGAAATAAGAAGTACTTTTGATCTAAAATATTGAATTATATCTAAATTAGTCCCGCCCAATAAAGGTATTATCAATTCAGTTTCAAAAGTCATGGGGTATTCTTTTTTTCATTTTTTTTTACATTTGCACATTATTTCCCACTGGGGGAAATAATGTGCAAAATCCGAATGCACCTATAGTTTCATGTCAAATATATTACATTCATGTTAAAATATTAGTTCATCCCTATCTAATATATGGAATATTTCCTAATATGACGGGAAATACATACATAAGATTTTTGGGTCTTCTAGGGTAAGTGGACCATTTTTTTGGTTTACTTATGCTAGAAATGCGAAAAAAAAACTTATAAAAAATTATAACATATATTTTAGATGTTTCGATAAAGATTTCATAGATATTAGCTGCCTATTTGATTTTTTTCATTAAAAAAATGTGTTTTACTCTTCCTAATATTTCCACGTTCTGAAAAAAACTATATTACTAAATTTTGTATTTTTAAAAGATTAAAAATTTATATTGTCTTATTAACATATTTTTAATATCAGTATAAAATATAAGTCGCTATTGCCAAGATTAGTAAACTGATTCAAAAATATGTATAAAAGACAATATAAAAAAAATTAATTATCCTTCACTAATGCTATTCTTAGTGATTTCTGATATTTTGTATGAAGCGATGGGGTGTCTAAGAGAGGATAACCGGATTTTTGTAACGCTTAAGATTATAAATGAGAAAATAACATAGAGTAAATGTTCAAAGATATTGGCGATGTATAACATAATATCTATTCTGGTTACGTTTTTTTATTAATTCAATCAAAATGAATTTATGAAATTTCTTAAGAAATATTAAAGCTATATTTCAACTAATATATTTTTTATTTTAATTTTATTTTTATTGATAAATTTTTCTAAAAGTTATTAAAGGTAGCTACTTTACTCTTGTTCCACTTACACTAGAAGCCCTTGATTTTTAAAAGTAAAAAAAATAGGTGATCATACCTCCGAGTCGTACATAATTGATTTCGACATATCACCCATTAACGCTCTGAGAAAACGTTTAACAATATAAAATAAAATTGCTTATTTCATCATCGTCAAATTATATGGCGTTTTATTGAAAAATGTGGTATTGTATCAAAATATAAAAATTGTTCAGAATTTATTTTTAAATTAAAATGTTAATGTTTTTGTCGTTCGTATGCCGTGATTATAGAGACGAATATTTTTTTTGAAATTTTAAAAAAAAATCTAATTAATAAAATGACCTTAATTTAAAAAAGTTAATTTATTATTTTGAAAAAAAATTCATGAACAATGAACTTAAGAATAAGCTGAGTGGGGTTGTTATTGTTACTACAAATTGTGACATCCCTTGAAAATTGTGAACCCCCTTTTTCTAATTTAATTTAATAGGTCGCAAATTAAAAATTGAATTTTTATAATGAAATTATATTAATAGCCTCACTGCAAATTGAGGCCCCCCTTTTAAAGTTAAAAATGCTTATCAAAAATTGATTTTTTTAAATTTTTCATTAATAAAATTTAAAGTATGTA
>SDVU01000832.1:0-10221 GCA_016256075.1 Dictyocoela muelleri | reverse complement strand
TTATATATCTAAACGACAAAATAAAAACATCAAGGAAATTTTTAGAAGAAAATAAAAATCTTTACAATTTGAAGTTTCCTGTCTGCTAATATTTCTATATTGCAAAAGAGATCTTTTTATATTAGGACAGTAGCAAAAGTTTACCATATATACATAAAAAATTATATTTATCCGCGGTTTCGCTTCTAGAAGGCGGAAAACCGAATTTTTGATTTTTTTTTACCACCAAAAAAAACATTAAATAAATAAAAAGAACATTTAAAAAGATTTAGAAAATTATCAAAATTAATAATATTAATTTCCCCAATTTTAATAAAAATCCTATAGTTTTAAACCTTATATACCATAGAGTAATCATTTTAATTTGTAAAAATATTTTTTCATTATCATTTGCAGATAAGTCACTAGAATTTGTTCATACTGAAAATAATAAACGATCCGCGAATTTTATTTTCGGCTATTGTGTGTTCATTCTTCGAAATCATATACTTTTCTTGTACACTAGGACTTGCTTGATAAATATTGGCATTTAAAGAAAGTACCATCCTTCTAATACATTATTTGTTTCTTATAAATCTTTTATAATTTTTTCGTGAACAGATAAAAACCGTGGAAAAAATATTGAATTTTAGAATTTTTGTTCAAAAATATGATTCCCATAAGAATATTTAAAACGCTTCAAAATTTTTTAATTCATGTAATTGTTTATTTTTTGAATATATAGATTTAATTCGTTAAATTCATCTAAAAGATTATCAAGTGAGACAAACGACAATGCATTAATTTTCTAAAAAAAATGGTTTAAAAAATCATCTTTATTCTTTAACAAAACCTAAAAATTGAATTGATCTTTATAAAACTTGGTAAAGGTAAAAAAAACCTGTATATATTAGAATTCAAAAATACTTTTTTAATGGTGAACAAAGCAGCTATTTTAAATTAAATACTTATATTATAGATGTAATCTTTCAGAAATTTAGATTTCAAATAATTAAACACATTTAAATAAATTATTTTACTCATATTTTTCATAAATATATAAACTAATTATAGAATGATATTATTAATTTATGCCATTATTACATATAACTGGAAAAAAATTCCTCAGAATAGATCTAATTTTTCCCTCGCAATACTAATTTTTTAATATATAGTTTAAACATATGTATATCTTTTAAGAACTTTCCTCATTCGTGGGAGTCGAAAAAATGAACCTGGTGAAAGGAGGGTAGAAACTGTAAAAACAAAGAATATGTAAAAAAAGCACCCCTGAATTCAGAATATTTTTTACATATTCTTTGTTATACAGTTTCTACTCTCCTTTCACCAGGTTAATTTTTTAGACTCCCCAGAGGAGGGAAGTTCCATCCCTTGTAAATATCTCGTGCCTAGTTCAATCATTTATTCTACTGTCGTATTGTAAAAAAGTTCATAGCTGTACGTGAAATTTTTTTCTTAAATATCACCGGTAAATATGTAAACTACTATTCTTTTTATATATTTTGTATTTTTTTATTTAATTTTTTTATTTTAGGCAATTCTTTTAATAATAATGGAGGCGCTATTTTTAATTTTGAAAAAAATATATCACCAGGCCTCTCGTTATTATTGGCGGCTCCTTTGTATACCTTATCTCTTAAGCTCGGAGCTTTATTTTTTTATAAATTTTCTCACATTTAACATGATCTTTTATGTTTATTATTGTATTATTTACTCCTGCAAAAATATAACGTTTTAATTTTCGCTTAACCCATATCCAATGTTTTGTATTATTTACTTTATTCTGAAACTGGTAAGTGTGTCCATTGTACATATTTTTTTCTCACCTTGTATTTGCTATTTTTATATCATCACAATACAACGAGGTAAGATTTTTTTGGTGACAAAAAAAAACAAAAATCCGCCGTTTCGACACCTGATGGTCGAACGGTTGATAGCCTAACATAGTGCTTATATAATTTATAAGATTCAGATTATACTCATGAAACGGTTTGCCATATATAAATGTGAATTTATTGGGGATATAGGTATTAAACATTCAAACTCTAAATGTTTTCATAATTTATTAAAAAGGCGATCAAATTGAGATAAAAAAACAGGAATCTAGATAAGTTTTCTAAAAACCAACCTATTACTATTATATAAAAAATTGGTTCTACCTTTCCTTAGAGACCCCTTGAAAAAAATCAAAAACTACGAAATATGGCATTATTGAATGATAATAAAATTTTTCTCATATGATCTTCTATACATATTGTAGAAATCAGTTTTTATTTAAACTTGGTAATAGAAGCCTATAAAAAAAAACCATTTCTACAATATCTATAGTAGATCATTTCAGAAAATTTTCATTATCATTCAATAATGCCATATTTCATAGTTTTTGATATTTTTTTCAATGGGGGGGGGCCTCTAGGGAGGGGTAGAACAAAAAATTATCTCGATTTTTTTTTGAATAGATTAAGACTTGATTTAAATTTAATTTTTTGTTAAGTAATATTTTTCCTTTTTTTATTAATAGGAAAGAAAAATTAAGTCTAGATCCAAAGGTATTCGTTATTATAAGATATTGAATTTTATTACTGTTTATGATAAAAATTTTATTTTCTTCAATATTATTGAAAAAATCATTTCGAATTTTTATTTATCTAGTCTTTTTCAATGGACCTGTACCATTTTTGTTTACACCTCTATTCTTCAGGTCTTTAAATATTATTTCAATTTCAGGCTCAATATCAATTTCTTTATCTTTAATTCCTTTTAACAAACTTAAAAGTTCTAATAAAGGCATATCAGTCTTGATACTGGTCATTGATGAGTGGACGAGTGATACCTTATAATTATTCTTAACAATTGCAGACATAATTTTTTTCATAGGAATTGAACTTATCCCTATAAGTTTAGTTAAATATGATAAATTATAACTTTCAAAAATGTTTAGCTCATTTTTTATAACAGTTAACAATCCATTTATCTTCTCATTCCCGATGTTTTTTTCATTTTTTATCAATTCATTGTTTATAACAATCATTTCTTGAATTATATTCCTATTGTTCAATGATCCATCATAAAAAGGACCACAAAGTAATATTTTTTGATTGCACAAATCACAGGATGAGGGTATCGAATTATTATTTTTGATTTTATCTTTATAACTTTTGATTTCATCTTTATAACTTTTGATTTCATCTTTATAACTTTTGTAATTGTTATTATTTTTACAATTTCTATTATTCCTTTTAATCTTAACTACATCTTCTCTTTCACAATATTTTAAACAATAACACATTTTGTAATATGCTACCTGAAGTTTAACTTGTTTATAAACCCTTATGAAAATTCTAACATAAAAATCAATTGATACACTAAAAAGAGGCTCTATATAACAATTATTTCGCGATGCTTCTATGCAAACTGCGCCTAAAAGTACCCGTATAGCTATTTGATCATAATTTTGCGTTTTTCTTGTGAGAACAGAATATTTTAAAAAACACTTATTCCTGTTGCAACATAAGACAGCTGTATCAGTTGCCGTGATACACAGTATACCCTTATGTTTTACGGACCGAAATGCAGCTCTTAAATATGGCATTGGTGAACCAAAAGGGTCTATATCGATGACATCAAATGAATGTGAAAGCATGAGAATGTTACAATCAAGATTATAAACTATAGGATTTAAATCTGATTCACACTGATCCCGATTGTCTAATTTTTCTTTTTCACAAAAATTTATAAAATTATTAATTTTAAGATTTTGGAGAATTTGGGTGTACGCAGCCTTTGATTTGTCGTTAAGTGTTATTTTAGCATTTAGGTTCTTTAAATATAGAATTGATCTCAGGCCAGTAGCCGACATACATTCAAGAAGTGTGAATCTATTAGGTATAGTTTTTAAAAAGATTACCGATAATGTGCGATTAAGTGTTTGTGATGGATTGTAGAACACGTCAGATGATTTTGATATTATAACACCATTTTCTTCGATCTTCATAGGGTTAAAAAAAATTATTTTATTTTTTGTGATTTTTAATTTTTTAAAGTTTGTTAAAGTTTAAAAAACATGAATTAATTTTACAAGAAAAAATTACATCAGTGGTTAGACTTTTAATTTAACATTTAAGTATCATGGTTCGATTTTTTAAAGCCACTTCAATAAATAATTTGGAATTACATTAAGCGATCAATACATCAGGAGGTAAATAAAGTTGTTCAAGTGTTAATATCTGATTAATATTTTGTCTAATATGCCAATGAAGTATAATATTTTTTAAAGTGTATGAATGCAACGTCGTATAAGCTAAATAAGCAGTGTAATTAAAAAATCATGAAAACTCCTATTTACCTTTTTCCCGCTGAATTATTGATAAAACGAAAATCGCGCAAATAAATGAGCATCTTATAATTTAGACATCAAGAAATTTAATCGTCTAAAAAAGGTTGATAAAAATTTCTAGTTTGTCGAGTATAGATATTTTGAACATTTAAATAAAGGTTATTATAAAATATAATTAATACTGTATTTTTCGGAAAATAAACCTTATATAAGTTTAGATTGACAAAACAAAAAGCTTCATAGTTTAAATTTTTTAAAAAACCATAGTTTTTAAATTTAAGAAGATTATTTTTTTAAAAGTAGATTTTTTGTAATTAATAGGTCCTTTAAAAACTCTATTAAAATTAAAAGAATTATTTTTTTCATCAGAAAAAACTCACATTTAAAAAAATAATTAATATTTAGAATTATTATTTTTTTAAATTAATATTTAGAATTATTATTTTTTAAATTAATATTTAGAATTATTATTTTTTAAATTAATATTGTTAAATCTTAGATTTTATTATTTATTAAACTATTAATTAATATTGTTAAATCACAATTAATACATCTTATTTAAAATATTAACCTTTATTAAAATTATCAACTTGATTTATATTTTTAAAATCCTCTAATGGTGAAAACAAAATAATCTTATCTGGATGCTCGTCTTCCAAAAGCTTATTTAAATCCTCTTCACAAAGAGGTTCATGTGAAAAAGGACAATTTTTTCGTCTACAATTCTTTCTCACATGAAAAGCTTTACAAGGAAACATCTTAAGATCATGAGAATAGGTGCACGCGTCACCTCTAGTGCATGATTTGTTAAGATGAAATTTACATAACTGTGTGCGGTAATGACGTTGACGAACAATAGTTTGCCGTCTATGTATTTTTAAAAAAGATTTATCAAGACGTGTAGGTACATCCATTTTTTTTAATTGCATTAAAGGGGTAAATTTAATTTTTTTATGAATTATTTTTTAATTTGAAACATTTTTAATTGGAAACTTGAATTATAATATTTGTCAAAAATAAAATTTTTATAAAATGGTTAATAATTTATAGAGGCAAACAATTTTTAATATTTATCATTTATTTAAAATCAATCCAATTTGGATTATTCAAAAAAAAATAAATTAGCATGATAGCTCAGTGGATAACACTTTTGAATGTAAAATTTAAGTATTGAGTTTCGAATTATTTTTAAATTCACTTTAAAAAAAGTGTCATTGTCATTAAGCGGTCAAAAACTATAGAAATATAGTATAATATACAGTTGTTGTAGTGTGGTATAACTGATTAAGACATGATCTAATATGAAAATGAGATGGAATAGAATCCTCTAGGGGGGGTAATGCGACGACGCATCTCGGAAAAGGCTATGAAAAAATCATGAAAAAATCATGAAAAAGTCATTAATTACCTGTATTCTGTGAATTCATTGCTAAAACGAAAAACGCGTATACATGAGCTTCTGGGTAGCTTAGTAGTTAAATATAGCTTGGAAATTTAAGAAATAAAGGTATAAAGACTAAAGTTTGAGACAACCCTCTGGTCTGGCAGCTATAAATGTTGTCAGCATGTAATATAATCAAAAAATACCGAATTAAATCAACTCTTTAATAAAATTTTAAGTGTTAGACAATTTAAATCATTTTTCTTATTATTTTAGATAACAGATTTATATAATTCGAAATTTAATCTTCGACTTTTGATTTTAGGATTTATAATTATATGACTAATTCTATTTTATTAAATAAAAAATTTGTTAAAACTAAATTTGGAGTATTTTGATAATAGCCATACGTAAAAGTGGGTGTAATTTTTATTTTTTTGACCTTGTAAAAGGTAGACAAAATTTTAAAATTTTTTTTATAAATAACAAAACGCATTTAAATATAGCAAATCACATTATTCTTAATAAACACATAGAAATTTAACAAATAATCTAAATTTCTGTTTGAAATGTTTTAGTTTAAAACAAAATGTTAATAGTTTACCATGTTTTTCAAAGTATCTGCATGTGATTATTTTATCTGATTATAAAAGATATTAAATGTTTAAGTTTAGAATTTCTATATGAACATAATTTTTATTATGTGTTACACCAATTACGTATAAATTATAGTATCTTCTTTAAAATTTTGTTTCTCCAACGGGTTAGGCGCTCGTCTGATTTTTAGTAAATCGCCATCCATAAAAGGAAATCAGGTGATTCTTATTTTAGATAAGCGTAAAATCACGAGTTATCTTCTGATGTAATTATTGTAATTATTTTTCGACCAAATATGAAATTTTTAGTAACTTTCATATTTGGTCGAAAAATAATTACAATAATTATATAAGAAGATAACCCGTGAATTTTCGCTTATTTCAAATAAGAATCATTTAATTTCCTTTTATGGATGGCGGTTTTCTAAAAATCAGACGGGCGCCTAACCCGGGTCGTAATATACTTTTATATTAAAAAAATTTATTGTATACCCATGTTTAAACGAATAAATCGAAGTATTGATTATGAATTTTCCATTTATATTAGCGCTAATAAAAACATTATTCAACTTTTACAGGTGTTGGAAGTAATCCCCGAACATAAATACTGCCGAAAATGGAGGAAAAAATCTTAATACAGAAGAACGTGCGTTATAGTATAGGCTCGGCATGGAGATGCCATATATGCAACCTTCATATAATCTGTTAGAGGATTCATCTTTGGGAAAAAAAAATTCTGAGTTTGTTCTTTTTAAAATTTGCGTATTATTTTTTTAACAAGAATAACTTTGGCGCAAAGTATATTATTCATAACTGTCAAATAGGTAAAGAAAAATATGCATCTATACTAGCCTTTATAAGAAATAAAATATCACAATATGTGATTAATAATAAACGAAAATTGGGTGGGATTTTGAAATGGGTCCAGATAGACGAAACTTATTGGGCTAAACGTAAGTATGGTGTTGTTGATATTGGAACCCCAGTCTGGGTTTGGGGCGCGGTTGAATATAAAACCGGTTATTGCTATCTTCAGGTTGTTGAAAATAGAAAGGTAAAAACATTAATTCCCATAATTAACAGGGAAATTAAAAAAAAACATATGTAGTTTTCGATAAATGGGCTGCATACAATCAATTGAGGTCTGCTATCATGACACAGTAAAGCACAATAATTTTTGGTAGATCCAATTACAAAAGCTAATACACAGCACATTGAAAACCTCTGGCTTCATCTAAAAAAGATCAAACATTATAGCTATGGTGTAAATCTGAATACATTATCAGATCTTTTCAATATTATTATGTTTTTCCGAAATTATAAAGAATTATAATTTTTCGATTTTCGGTGCAAGGCTGTAAAACCGGCCACTAAATAGGTTTGGGTTTATTGACTTATAAAAATTAATGAGAAGTAACAAAATTTCAAGCATTTTTTTAGTCAATGAACCACAACCTTAGTGGTGGACGGTTTTACAGCCTTGAGCATGATTTTATATTGATAATACTTAATAAAAATTGATTTTTTTTTCATTTTCTTAATTTTTTTAATATAAAATCATACTTACGACCCGGATTAGGCGACCGTCTGATTTTTAGTAAATCGTCATCCATAAAAGGAAATCAGATGATTCTTATTTGAAATAAGCGTAAAATCACGAGTTATTTTCAGATATAATAACATAAATTTTTTTCGACCAAATATGAAGTTACCAATAATTAAAACGAAGCGGAAATTTTTAGTAACTTCAATATTGGGTCGGAAAAAAATTTATGTTATTATATCTGAGAATAACTCGTGAATTTTACGCTTATTTCAAATAAGAATCATCTGATTTCCTTTTATGGATGGCGATTTACTAAAAATCAGACGGGCGCCTAATCCTTTAGAGAACCGCCGACAATTTCGGTTAGATGTCAGAAAATCAAGAAAGAATATTAAATAAATTTAATTCAACAAAATATATTTATCTAAATTTTTTGGTCCATAAAAGAACCTACGGTGTGGACCGTAACAATGTCTTTTTAAGTTGTATTCATTGATAACAGAAATAGAAGTCTTGAATATCAAACATACCGGAACAATCTATAAAGAATAAAATAATATTTTTCTGTCCAAAAATCTTGAAAATGACGATTTTCTTCATCAACTTTTCTTTTTTATCTATATCCATTTAGGGGCTAAATTATAAAAATATAAATTCAAAGTAAAATAAATATGTCTCAAACTAAGAAAAAACTATAGATGTAAAATAAAATGAGTATTACTGTAGAGTAGATGAGTCTATGTCTGTCGCGTTAAAATCCAAATTATAACAAATTTAACATTGAAATATTGGAATATATCAATTAAAAATTTTATTGGCACGCCAGGCTAAAATGCTCAGCGTCAAAGATCTGGCTTTCGGGCTGGCGTTTGCCCATGTATGGTCTAAAATGTACACCTTTAAAATTTTAAAAGGTGAATTGGCTAATTTATAAAAAAATTGAGTATTTAATAAATAACCCAAGCGCTGCATACAAAACTCGCCCTGCATGCAACGGCATCATAATCTGATGTTGTCTTTTTTACTTTTTAATTTCTAATCACACTACCTTTAGTCAGGCTATTTTACTAAATCCCGATCAAAAAACGATAAAGTTCTTTTTTTATTACAGCAATCTATAAGACATATTGAGCAACTTTAGTAATATGACCAAAACAATGATAGTGGTCTTGTATTAAAAATTAAATAAAGATATTAATCAAGAAAAAAACCCAGTAGCCAGCTATTTGGAGCAGCCTGTTGGATGCGTGACGCATTATTCCCACCACTTTCTACGATGTACTGACATAAAACGATAAATTTTTTTTACTTGTTTTTATATAATTTTTTATTTCAGATAGTTTGTTTCATTTTGTGAAATAAAATTAAAGTGTATTATATTATTTCTAATTAAAATTCCTTTGTGCGTATATATTTAAAAAAAAATATCAGTCATTGTAAGAAAACATGGGTGATTATTTTTTTAAAAAAAAAATGAACATTTTGCTTTTGTTTAAAAATGGCCAGAATTTTTGGCATTTTTTTTAAACATGCTCCTCACATACAGAAAGCGTTTTTCATCTTTGTTATATAATTTATTTTTATTATGAATTGTGAATTTTTTGATACATTCGATGAATTTATATTATTCATAATCCTTGCAATTTGATACATTTTGAGGCAAGTTTTCACCATCTCTTCACAAAATAAACTGGCAAAAACTCGTCTTCTGTAGCCTTTTCACATATTTTTTGCAGATAAAGTGTTAGTAGGGATTCTAAGGAAAATTAGTTATAAATATTGTTGCGCGAAACGCAAGATATGCGAAAATGGAGACATTTATACACTTATACATTTATATGCTACTTTTAAACTAATCTAAAAATTCAATTTTGTATTCGAAGAGCGGCCACACAAGCGATCGCGTTCAATAAATATGAACAGCCAATTAATTGCTTTACTTTACATATCTGTATAAAATTGCATCATCGTGACGTCCTATTTCAAAACTAAATTAGTCGAATCTAATTAAATTATGTAAATATTAATTTCGCAAGCACGGATATATTTTTTTTATATAAATATAAACTTTTTCTTTAGTACATTATAGGTCAGAAACATGAAAATCAGGGTCTAAAAGAATCAAAAAAAAATATTAATCTGATTTAATATACACCTTATTCTCTTTTTACACGGATTTTTTGCACGAATTTTAAAAACGGTTTTATTTTCGTTTTAATTCGGTTTTTTATATAAAAAACGGTAAATTTTAGTGTAAAATGCAAAAATTTATATCTTTTTTTAATTTTATATAAACTTGGAACTGGTTCATTTTTTTTTTTTTTTGGGGGGGGGGCGTTTTTATTCGCGTAGAGAAAAGGAT
>SDVU01000831.1:0-10234 GCA_016256075.1 Dictyocoela muelleri | reverse complement strand
TAGCTGACCCTTATAAATTTTAGACGTAATTAAGAGGTTTGACTTTTTATTTATTTTTTAAGGTCATAATATGAAAACAAATTATTGAAAAGTATGTGGGTGCCGATCTGGCGTGGGATATGATCGGGCGTTCAACAATAATTTATCTATGTAAACACATATTTTAAAATTGATTTAAATAGTTTTTAAACAGTTCTTCTGATTTTACACCGATATCGGGTTAAAATGACAAATCATTTTGTTGGATATAGTTTTTCTATTAACCGAATAAATGAGAATTTGTTATTAAATTTTTAATAATAATCAGAAAATTAAGACATATCGATCAAATTATAACACTCTTTAATGTAATAAATAAATATCGTATAAATAAAACAAATTTAATAAGTCTTCAATAAATATTGTGGGAATGATATTATGCAGTCGTAACTATATATTTATAGTATAATATACATATGTTAGAGTGATGTATAGCTGATTTATACTTGTTTTAGCATAACAATGAAGCAGAAGAGACTCGACTAGGTGTGAATTATGTGCATCGGATTTTCTCAACAAAAAAGTAAAAAAAATTAATAAATTTAATGAATAACTGTTACTTACGAGTCATTGATAAACCAAAACGCGTAAACAGATAAGTTTTATAATAGCTTAGTAAGCGACGTCTTTATCGTAACGCAGGTAAAAAACAAACAGATCATACTACGAAATAATACATACAGCGGGGGCAGCTAAGTATGTCGTCAACGTTTTAATAAAATAATAATGAAATATTATTAGATATCTTTATAAACATGAATTTTACAAATATATATTTACTTATTTTTCTTATAATACTCTTTGTAATTTCTGAAAAATATATATTTTCTTTTTTACGTTCGAAATTTGTCATTTTTCGGATTACAATTTGTCTTATTTGCGTCAGAAATGACTTTTTATTTTTTTGGGATATCGTATATTGCCGGAATAAAATGTAATTTTTATTATTATTGGATAGAAATATTTTTATAAAATAAATTTAATTTAAACCGAAAAGCATAGCGCTTAATTGGTAGTAATTATTATTTTAAGATTTTTTTTACTAGTTATAAATAGTTTGCCTTATTTTAGATATTTTAATATATTTGTTAGAGGTTTTTTAGATATTTTTATAGGTTTTACGGAAATTTACATATTCTTTATAATTTTTTGTCTTTTTTGTCAAAAAAGGTTTAAATATAACTTTTTATAAGTTAATAGTATTTTTAAAATTTGTATATTTAATTGAATGTCTATAATTTAGAGCATGTGTCTTTAACATTTTTTTCTTACGGCCTGATCACAGTGTAAAAAAAATTCGGTCCCTTACCAAGTATTATAAAATCACAGCGGAGCATTATATACATTTATTTATATATCAAGAGTATACAATCACGTCTCCTAAAATCTTAAAATTTCGTATTACATTTTGGTATATGCCTCTACATAAAATTATACGCCGTGGTAGAAATCCACTAACATAACTTTAAAAAAAAATGAATAGGTTTAGAATATGCGGTCGATAAGTATATAAATATATATACAGTTTTTACAGTGTGGTATGGCTGATTATAACAGGGTCTAATATGAAAATAAAGCAGAAAAAACACATGTTGCCGTTAGGATATCTACGGTGATGTAATTAGGCGAAAATATGCACAAATGGAAAGCAATAAAACAGCCTCTAATACGCGTATCCTGCTAGTATTTCAAATTACGAAAATATGTATCATCTGAGCCTTTGTGTAGCTTATGAGAGACGTGCCAATGTAAAAGAAGAAACCTAAGATCTAAAGACAATAGTAGTGACTCTACATTTAGGCAAGTATGGATTCATCTAACATATAATATGCTCATATATATTTTTTTCGCCAAACAGTGTAATTTTTATATCTGAAACGGCTAAATTTTTTTTCTACGACCGGCAAATTTTTTCGCACGGAGTGAGGGCGGTCGACTACTAAGTAGAGTTCAATATTTTCATACTTCAAATAAAGGGTTATTATTATTTTTGTGTCTTTTAATAAGTATAACTATTAATTGAAATTTTTTCTTTAAATCTTTTACTATAATATATTGGAGTATAAAATATAAAAATATGATATATGATTGGCCTAATTAGGTAATTTTAACATAATTTATGTAATTAACATATAATAGTTTAATCATGCGGCGGCATGCTTTATTAAATAATTGAGAATGGCAAATTGCTCATTATCTCTAGAAAGAGAATAGCAATATATAGTAGATCTAGTTGACATAGCTTACTAAGAATTGGTCTATTATATAATAATTAAGAAAGTTTTTTTCTAAGATGCCGAGATATTCTCGGACGTCTCTAAGCAAAAAAAATAGTTATACCTATAAAATAATTATTACGTCTTTCAGAACATTTACCTTATCTAGTCATCTATACAACGAAATTTGCAAGTTCCACTAGGTCTCTATTAAGCTTATTAGTGAGGTATTATTAAAACAACATAAAGAGGTTGTGGCTTGGGTTATATAAAAAAAACTTCTAGATGGCAGTTATGATTCTTAACATGTAATATATAAGAAAATGGTTAGTAATAATGAATCTGATATATATATATATAAGCAATAAAAGTTGAAGGTTTTCGTTTATTTTTACAAAAATTTAATATTTAATATTTCTTAAGTCATCATAATATTATTTTTATATCGAATTCTATCTTTTTGTGACCTATTTGTAGACATTTAGTCTTTTTGCTAAGGAAATTCTCGTTATAGCTAAACATTTAAACTTTATATGTATCGAATACCTTCTATACAAAATACTTGTCATAAAGTATATTCGCACAGATATCAGGAGGCAAATAGTACATTTTTATAATGTAATAATCAAATTTTCTTTACATTTTATTATTTATAGTAATAAATATATTTCTATTTTTATTTTAATAATCAAGATATCTAATTTTTTTGCTATGTGATATTATACTAAATTATTTGATAATAGTATTTTTATAGATATTGTCTTAAACCGTTATTTTAGATTATTTTTAGAAATAAAAAAAAAATATTTAGCCCAAGTAAGTTGTTATAAACACCCACAAAATTTCTAAAGAACGTTCTAAATATGAACTAGATACTAATATTCTAAAAAATAATTAGAAAATACGCTTCTTGCATTTACTTTCTAAATTTCTAAAAATGCCATGGTCAACTTGTCTTAAACTACTTCTTTCTATATTTATCGTAATCTTCTATTTTTTTGTGTTAAAAATAAAAATTCTAAAAAAATATACTTTATTCTAATAGAATATTTTTTATCATTAAATTCTATGTATAGCGTAGCTTTAACATAAACACTCTTATATGCTTTTTTTTTAAGAATTAATGTATATTATTTTTTACGCTCTAATACAATTGTATATATATAATTACATTGTCTCTCCTGTAAATATTACTGATATTGTTTTAATAATATATCGTCTATTTTTATATATTTCTTGTTTCTATATAATCGCTATTAAAATATACTTCATACAAATATTTTTTTTTCCGCGCTTATTCATTACTGGTTTCTTTATAATTCATTTTTTTTATATTTATCTCATTTTATTACTATATACTATACTTGTTCTATTCTTATATTTTACTATATATAAGTTATAATAAATATTAATAGTATTATATGAATGTATTACAGAATGTTTGTTTACTTCTTTTTTAACCTTGAAAAATTCTCATTTCTCTTTTTAACTTTCTCATAATACTCTATAATTATTCTACATTATATATAATGTCCAATAATGTATAATTGTAGTTTAAAATTTTTTTTCGATTGTATAATGTTCTCTTATCTGCTTGTTTCTTCGTTATTCGAAGTATTCAGAAGCTATAGCTGACTCAGTAGGGTGAAACGAAAGGCTACTGCCTTATATGTCTTTTACAGAAAGCATATAGAAGTTGGTCCTTCTAACGCAGTCCACTAATGTCCTACCTAAAAAAAAAACAGATGATTATATTATACTATGATGGATCTCCTATAATGAGTTTATTATATTTAAAAACAATGAGTATAATTACTCTATTTATAGAATAAGCTAGGCTTTATCCTGTATATAATTATTTATTTAATAAGAATAAACTATAAATAAAAAATATATATATATATATATTTATATATTTATATATATATTTATTTATATTTTATTTATAGTTTATTCTTTTTACGGATATTTTAAATTTTAAAAAAATTTTTAAAAAAAAATTAAAATAATAGGAAATGAGACGTTGGTAAAATTTTTAAATTACGAATGATAAAATCTAAATATTTAAAATTTTTAATTTTACTGTTTACTTGATATAGGTACTTTATTTATAGTTAATTTAAATTATTAAGAAAGTTTTAAAATTATAAATCTCTTTCAGATATATTTTTTTTAAAAATTTTAAATTTTTAAATATATAAAAATTCTTTCGTTTTTTTTTTTTTTATAAAAAAAAATATTATAAGACTATAATATAATAAAATTCTTATTATATACGCGTCTTTAAATAAAAAATGCTAAAAATGACTCTTTTTGGTTAAAATTAGTGGATGTCAAAACATGACAACACGTTCGAAAAACCATTAAAACAACGTAAAGATTTATTTTATAGCATGTCACTAATAAGTCATTGTTAAAACTAAAATTGATTCCTAGGGAGGAATACAAACAGGCTAAACTGAAATTGAAAAAAAACAATAATAATAGAATGACAAAAATTTTTAAATTATAAGGTGACATTTAAAGAATTAAATTTGATTTTAGTATTAATTTGATTATAAAATACTATAAATTTAAAAAATAATTACTTTCTCCTTAAAAATTATTTAGTCTATCAGATAATCGAAATATATAGTTTTATAAATTTTTTTATTAAACTGTTTTTCAGATAATTGTATTATAATATGTATAAATAGAATTACACTATTTTCAACTCGCTTTAAAAGCAATTTTATTTAAACATTGTTTAAACAATTTAGAAATTGAGAATACAGTTCTTTAAAGATATTACTTTATACTCTTTAGTACATTTTAAAAATGATTTAGGAGGACACTGTTTTCATTAGTTTCTTTATCTCCTTTAGAAAGTTAAAAGTATAAAAACATAAATAATTATGACATTTGACTAAGAAGATAAAAAAATACAAATACAGTACCTTCGGAATCTAAAGCGTAGAAAAAGAAATTTAGAAGATCAAGATGCAGATATATTCTTTGATATGAAAATCACTACAGAAATTTTAGTAAAAAGAGGCGATATTATTTCACCCAGATTTTATAAAGTTCTGAATGATGAAAACTAGAATATGTTAGGAAAAAATTCTGAACATAGATATAAAACTATCTTTGAACTGTCTTTAGGCATGACTGAAATATTCTAGCGAATTTTAGTAAAGAATGCAGGTAAAAAAGAATACAACCACTTTTGTATACTATTTTGTTCTAGTAATAAATTGTTAACAGATAATAATTATAAAATTTGATATGTGTGTGGGATTTTTATGACGATGATTATACAAGAATACTTTATTTTGTCATTTCTGAGCTAAGAGAAAGAAATTTACAGTTTATGCGTTTTATTGAAAAGAGTGAATTTCCGGGAAATAATGATACAATACTAAATCTATAAATAACTAATAACGTTCTTTTAAATAATGATAATAAGGATACAATTAAATAAATTGAATCACCATGTCTAAAATTCGAAAAAAATTAAAAAAAAATCATGTGATGTTAAAAGAAAATTTTAAAAATGATAAAAAACAGAATTTTTCTGTTGGTTACATAACTGGAACTCTCGATGTAAAATTTGGGTATTAAAAAATTTTATTGAGGAAAAAACGTCTATTAAAAAGACACATATTAAAAATATTATGTATTAATGATAAAATCTGCGAACTTATTTTTGACGTGGATATTTTAGATGATCTCAAAGAACGACTACATCTAATAAAGGCCAAACCGGTATTTTATAAACTTTTTGAGGACCTAGCCTATATTAAGCTTACGAAGGTTGATTTTCAGAAATCTCTATGAAAAATAAACTTAATTTCATTGCTCTGTCGTATTTTGTGATAAATCATGTAAAATAGAAAACTTTTTTGTTTTTTCAGAATATGTGGATTGGTATGAGAATAGAAAATTTCCGGAAGAAGAACTTATTAAACACCGCGCGCCGTATATTTTTTATTATATTTTCTTAAATATTAATGGTTTTACATTTAAAAAAAATAAATAACTTTTTTTTCATCTACATACTTGGATAATTTAGACTTAATTTCTTTTGTAGAAACCTGGACTGACAGTTATAAACCTTCAGAGAAATTTAGTAATCGCATATACTAAGCCTGCTAAAAAGGTCATAAATAGATACCGATTAGGCAAATGAATTCTAATAGCGGTCAAAGAATATGTTCATATTAAAGTTATGCATGAAAATGATTTAGGTGTTTTGTTGTCTTGTAACAATATAAATCATTACTTTTTATATGTGTCTCCGCGTATTGAAAAATTTGAACAATTTTTATACTCTCTTTTGAAAAGAAATAATTAAAATATCGTTCTAGTCGGAGATATTAACATAGGAGAGTAAAATATAAAGGATTACAATTTTTTTGTTCAAACTGTGCTAACATAGGTATAACAGGAAAATGCTTTGGCTTTAATACGTATATATAAGGTACAATCTCGACCAAAACTGAAAAGATATATTTAAATGTGGATATTGAGATTTACAAAAAGCATTGTAGCTTCTCCGACCATGAGATTATTGCTATTAATGTTTTAAAAAAGGTCATCGATAGAATTATCATTTATTATTACCACCTCTTAGAAATAAAAGATATACAAGAAAGAGTAAGATTTAGAATGAATAGTAAACACAGATTTTTACCCATATCGAATAATATAAATATTGAATAGAATAACATTATATTTATTCTTAAATTGTGGTTTAAAAATGATAAAAATAAAAAGGAAAAAAAAATTGAAAGGAATACAGATTTAGAAAACACCTCAACTAAAAATATATCTGTTATAAAAAAAAAATACATTCTGATTTTGTAGAAAATAATTTGAATAGAAGAAAACCGAAGGTCAATATAAATCCATTTCTTTCAAAAGAAAATATACCTTTACATACACAATAATTCGATAAAAAAAATCACAGGTTAGAAAAAATATATTTCCGGATTTGGTAAAATTAATAAAATAAACGAAATAGATATATTTATCGACAAAAATATTAAAACTAAAAGGTATAAAAACGAGTTTATTTATGACAATTTTGGATACATCAAATGTATTAAGCTCACAGAACTAAAGGAAATAATAAAATAACTAATAAACAATATATCAGGAGGTAATTCTCAGCTAAAATATGAATTGTTAAAAATATTTGATGATGAAATTATAATACGGCTATGTGACTTCTTTAATCTTTGTATAAAAAAAAGACGAATACCTCATGAGTAGAAACATTCTATATAAAAACTATACCAAAAAAAATATCTAAATTTCGACTTATTACAGTATCTGAGACACTTAGAAAGGTTTATGAGAAGTTATTTTAAAACGATCAAATGTAAATATATCTGATAATCAAATTGGGTTAGAAATTGGTAGCAGGAGAAAAGATCATTTATTAGTATTAGATACGTATTTTAGACGGTCTAAAGAGAGGCTAAGATAAATTCGTTAGATTTCAGAACGCTTATGATTGTGTAGACCGCCAAATATTATATTCTAAATTAGTATACGGACATGAAATTTCCGGTAAATTAATTAAAGTAATATATTCACTATTTGAATACAATAAGTTTAAAATTAGAAAAAATGTTTTTTAGTCTTAAGAGTATCCTATGAATATAGGAATACCACAAGGGGCTATATTATCACCAATATCGTTTATTTTTTCTCGAAGATATAGTCTATTCTAAAAAATTCCGTAATTTCTGTAAAATATTACTTTATTCCGACGAAATCTGATAATGTCTAAAAATACAACGTATTACCAGAATATTATTAATATGATATATTCGAATTCGTTAGAAAATAAATATGGAATAAATTTCAAGAAATCATATTTACTTACTAACAGCAACGATGACGTTTTTATAAACAGTAAACCTTTACCTAAATGAAAATAATAAAATACTTAGTGCATTATTTCAATATGAAAATATAGATATAAATAGTTCATATAAGCATTGCATAAAGAAAGTAATAATAAACACGAAAAAAATAATGAAATACATTAATAATTATACTGAAAATTTTAAAAAACAATCCGTAAATATAGATCTATATAAAAAATATGTCATTCCGTATATTGATAATTATCTGATACTTCTTGTTTCTAGGAAAACTGCTATTATTAAATCGAAAAAATCCAGAGAAAATGTCTAAAAATATATTTTGGACTTAGTTTTAAATGTCTTACAGATTTACTGTATGCTTTATAACCTATTGTTCCTGTAAGTGATAGATCTAAAATTATTTGCCACAATATTATAAATACTTATATCTTTCATCTTTGCGTAGGATTATAAAGAATATTTTTAAGATAAAAAAAACGAGTTTATTATTGTTAATTGTAAAATCAAAAGATTATAAACTAGGTGTAGAAGAAAATAGATACATTAGTGATTTCATTTCAAGTGGCAAAACTAAACAGATTCTAACCCGCTACAATTTTTATAATTTAGATGATTCTAAATGGGATTGTATTTCGCTAATGATAAGTGATGAAAATGCGCATTTAGATTTAAATGACAAACTAATGAAAATAGTTACGAAAATTGTTTAATGATATAGCCGTATTTTTGAAAAGAAATTGACTTACTCTATAATTGTTAAAACACACAAATAATTTTTTCCTAAAAAATCAATAAAAAACAAAAAATGGAGCTCTGTTATCAAATAATCCTCTTTTTTATCTCTATGCAGAATAATTGTCGTAATTACAGGTATTTATTATACTTGTCTCAAAATTAAGATGTTAAATTTTTATCGAATAAATTAATAAAAAAAAGTATGAATTGTATTTATGTTTTTTTACAGTATTTTATCAATATAATTTTTCCGGAAAAAATTGACACTTAAGTATTGATATATTCCACACATAATTACTAAAAGTGTCTGCTCAGTAAGATAAAACGTAAAAAATAAAAATTACAGAAGACATACATTGTATTATATAAGTTTTTTTATCTTTTTTTTAGTTTAATACATATATTTTAGATTTTTTTACTATTTGAAGACGTTTTTTTAGTAAAAAAACTAAAATTACATTCTAAGCTACATAAACTAGTAATAAATACGGAATTTAAGTTAATAAAATATTGTAATATGTACTAAATACTAGTTCGAGTTTATTAGAAATTTATAAAAGCACAATTTAAACGTTCAATAGATTATTATAAAACAAAATTGATTGTTTTATAATTAGAAAGACATACAAAACAAATTTTTTTATATTAATTATTTATTTCATATTCATCGTATATGCTTAAATATAAAATAATATTTATTTATAATCTCAAACTTCAAACTTTAATGTCTCCATTATTGATATAATATTCTTTTCACTGATTCAACTACTGCTTGCTATGTAAAATGAGAACTAGTATAAATTTAGTAAAAAGAGGTTATTAATAAATTACTATTTCCAAAAACTTTTATTTTTATTGAATAAAATTTATTATTATTGAACGATTTTTTTTTGAAAACATGGACATGAAGATCTAAATGTTTTATTTTATTCTAAAAAAGGTTTTTTGGTGCAACTGGAGAAAAGGATCCCCCTTTTGAGGGGGATCATTTTCTCCAGTAAAGCAATTAAAAAACAATATTCCATACCATCATGAGTTATGAAATAAATTATAAAAGTTTCATCTTTCATAATATAGACGAAGCTGTCAAGTTCTTAATAGAAATTAATGCTGTACGTTGACAAATACAATGTCATATGTGCAATAATGTAGTTAATCTAAAAGCTACAAAAAAACGTGGAGATTTGTATACATATACAGATGTACGAAAACGAATTGCAGATCGATGATTATCATGAGCCTTTTGTTTCGTTTTTAAATCGACAAAGTTAAAACTTGATACTTTACTATATTCTATTTTTTGTTTTTTAGGAGGTGTTAGCAACAATTTCTTTACAGATTTACTAAGTTGTGATGAAAAAACATATA
>SDVU01000830.1:0-10236 GCA_016256075.1 Dictyocoela muelleri | reverse complement strand
AAAATTTTTCTGATGAAAATGTATTTTTTATAATAATTGGAATATCATCTTTCACACAAATTAAATTATTCCTTTTTCTAATTTTTGTTATTCGATCAACAAAATTTTTTGTATTCGGCAATTAAAATCCCACAGATGACGTGAAAATTCCAGATTCAGAACATACAATATCGCGAGCTCTTTCGGTTGTACTGATAGATCGCACGTAGGCTCAGAATTTTATAAAATCGGCTTCATTTTTCTCAAAATTCGGGGAATGATAATGAAAATTTGTTTTTAATATTTTACCGTCTTTAAAAGTACATCCGGCGTGACATTTTCTATCATGGCAACGCCAGAATATCACTGTCCCATATTTTTTTTCAATAAATTATACTTATAACCTTCATATAATAAGATTTTACCTCCTCTCTGGCTTTTTATAATATTTATTTCGTTATGGTCCATAAGGGTTAAATATATAGAGCCAAAAAGTGCTTAAAAGGAATTTCAGTTTATTTTTAATTTTATATCGCACTGTCTATTTTTTATTATAAATATTAAATGATAAAAAGTTATTACAATAAAACCAAATTTTTTTCCAATTTTTTTTTAATTTTAAAATTTGATTTTTTATGATGTACAAAAAAAATTAGGGGTTAAACTCGTGGGCGAGAAATGTAACTTAAAATATGACGTTTCAAGAATTTCTTTACAAAATACTGCGTTATCTTCCCTTCATCGTCATTTTTTGTCTTGTCATAGTCAATAGCTAAATTAAAAACAGTTCTTTTACATACCGAATTTTTTTTCCTTTTAGAACCTTTATTTTTCATATTAGATAGCAATCGACAGCATAGAATTTTGCATCAACATTAGACAAGTTTGATCTTGAAAAAAGAGATAAATCATTAAGATCTAAATTTATTAAACACAACGAGTTCTTTATTACGGATCTAGGTACAGATTTTGAGAGATTGTATTTTTTAACAGTTTTCTGAATTGTAAATCCCTTCCCATTTATCTTCACAGCAATTTTTTGTTTTTCTTGTAAAGACATTGTTTTTTTTATCGTTTTTCATTTTTAGGGCTAAAAATTTTTAACTATAAATGCAATTAAATCCTTTAAAAAGTTATAAAATCATTAAGCTGATAATAAAATTATTGAAAAGTGTCAAAAAAAAAGAACGTGTCAAAAAAAATTTATACAAAATTGTAACAGTGACCTAGATTAAATTCGAAATCTTTAATAAAAATTTTTATACCTTGTAAAAAACATAATCATCGATTCGTATGATTTTTTCTAGATGAATTAGAACTGAAACATCGATAGGTCAGAAATAACGACTTTTGAGGCTAAAAAAGGCGAAACCCACTGTATTGAGAAAAAAAATTCAATAAAAATTGAAAAACTTACATGCATATTTGATTTTTTAACAAAAAAAATTTTTGCTCAGGACTCGAAAACGACAGCCAGACAACTCGCGGGTGGCGATTTTTAGCAATTCATATCAAGAAAAATATAATCAAAAAGTCAGCTCGCTTAAAAAATAACATCCGCGAATAATATTGAATATATTAAGGATCGAGAAAAAAATCTGATAGTATAGAAAAATCATATTTTCGTTCACTGATGACAGTTTTAAAAATATGCCGACGATTAATATTCAGAAATTTTTAGAAATTTTATAATATAAATATTTAAAAATTTCAAACCCCCTTTTAATTAAGAACAGAGATAAATTATTCGACAAAGAAAAAGAGGTAACAAAAATTTCAATAAACGATATTCGCTTTACAAATAACTTATTCATTTAAGCCGGCCCCGCCAAGGACACGGCGATTTGAGCTATAAAAGCCGATAACAAACACTCGAATCATTACAAAGCGAATATAGTTGAATTTACCTTCGCCACCCGGAACAGATCTTTCACTAGAAAGAAGCTTTGCCTTGATCGATGATATCGAACAACAAGAGCTTTTAGAATGGAAATCCGATTTTTCATCAACAGCAAATAAAGCAAACTGGTCCGAATATATACCTTTAGCAGTGCTTAAATCTTCTATAAATAGAAAATATGTCGATATCATAGAAGGCGCAACAACTCTATCAGAGATGTTATAGAGAATATAGATCTACAAATATAATCCTTCTAAATATTTAAGATATATGAACATGTTCAATAATTAAAACAAGGTAATCAATACATTCTTGGAGAACAAGTGAACAAAAAAATCACATTATGGATGAAACTTACAGTATGCTTTAACTGGAAAGAGAAAGTTAAACATCTAAAAAAAGATGATTTTTATAACAACCTGACCTAATGCACACTACTAGAAAATGATGAATAAAAATCAGTGATACAATTCAAATATAACGGGTTATTAATAATACAGTGAAGACATTATTTTGACAGATGTATTTTAATCCTCAGTATTCAAAAAATATCTTCAGTTCCATAACACATTAAAATTCTGCACATACCACAACAAGAATAATCACGATATAGGTATGTCGAAGAAAGAAACGTATAAATCAAAAATCAGAGAATAAAAGAGGTTACAATCCAAAAGGCAAGTCATATTTTCACATAAATAGCGCAACAGGAAGTACGAATACTCTATAAAATATCAAGAAAAAATTAAAATGATATATTCTCTTTATAATTGACACTTTGTCAGCAAAATCATTGACAAATGAAAGATTTATCGTAGAAAATAACCTATTAACTAAAGAGGCATCAGTGATAGAGACTATGATGGTAGATTGTCAAACAGTAAAATCCAATGGGTGTACAAAATTTAAGCTAAGAATTATCTGTGTTCAAGAAAATTTTCTAGTTGTAGTCAACATTCTTAACATAAATGTAAACCTTATATTGAGAATGAACTTCCTTCATAAATACGATACCAAAATTGGCCTTAAAAACAATCATATCATTCTTTATGGGCAATAAAATTCCATTATTAAAGAATCGAGATACCAAAGAACTTGCTGATAAACTTTTGAGTAACCTCATATATACAACTGCAACTTCTATCAACACACCACTCGAAATAAACGAGATTTTTAGTGAGGCTTGAGATTAAGAAATTACCTTTGGTAGATTGGATCAAATTTCACACAATATTAGATTAAGAGAAAAAATTGTACGTCAGGGCCATATAAGGTGCATACGTATTTTATAACTTCGACGAAAAATGAATTCACAAGTCTTTCCGGCCGAATTCATTAAAAGTAAATCAGAATTCTCATAACCAAAATTTCCGAATTAAAAAAGAACAACGAAATAAGACTTGTAGTAGATTACAGTGAACTCAATAACATAACTGAATCTTATCATTTTATATTTTCTATGATCTCATATTTTCAACGAGTTATACAGCTCGTCGATTCACTCACAAATAGACCTAAATATGGGTTACTATAAAATCCCCATGTGCCCAAGAAGTATAAAATATGCGGTATTACAATTTTAAACTCGCTATACGAAATTAAAGAAAGACATTTGGACTATAAAATACACCCACAACTTTCAGCGAGCCATGAATACTTTGTTTTAAAAATATGATTACATTAAAATATACTTAGATGATATATTAGTACACACGAACAATCAAAAAGAATATAAAGAACATTTAAGAAATGTTTTAAAGTCATAAAGTCGACTGGTATATCGATTAATTTTGAAAATAGCAACTTTAACTCAGATAAAGTTAAATTTCTTGGTCACTTCATAAGTAAAGAAGGTTTAAAACCATACGTATCCTTGATTGATAGAAAAGAGAATTAAGACCACGAAAGGAAAGAGATATACAAAAAAATACGGAATTTACTTAACTTTTTTAGATCAATCATCGCCGAACTGTCTAGAAAACACAGTTTCTAACCGATAAAATTAGAAATAGTATGAAATGGAAATGGTAGCAAAATTATCAAGAAAAACTGAATAAAATATTGGAATAGATCCGAAACACACCTAAATTGAAATCTAAGATCCGACTAAAACCAAAATTTTAGAAAAAGATGGGTCGAGTACAGCAATAGAAGTTTATCGAAACAAGACAGACAACACATTGGATTTTTTAGCTATAAGTTTCCGCTTCAGAAAAAAATTAATTAAAAAATGTAGAATATAATGCTTGCAGTTGTAAAAAGTCTAGAATATTTTTTACCCATTTTTTAAATAAGCATATAATAATACGTTTTGGTAATAAAAACATTATGGGAGATTCGGATATAGTATCGAAAAGATTGCGGAAATGAAATACGGATGTCAGAATACGATTATAAATAGAAGTACACCGAGGAGAATAAATACTCGCGTGTTGATGCTATTTCACGAATATTCACGGTCACTGATACAATAAATAATTTTATTTTGCCTAATAATATACAAGAATTACAGCTATTTGTTAGATTAATTAAAAGAAGTTAGAAAAGAGACGATTAAAGAAAAAATATAAATAACTAATTGTAGATTTTAAAATGAATAATAGGTATTCCTGAATAGCTAAAACAATTCATACTAAACTTGCATAATTTGCTTGTACATATCTATAATTGCAGACTATACTATGCGGATAGGGGTAATTCCGCTACCTGGGCGGCTAAATGGCGCCTTTTTCGTAACCTAAAAACTGCATTTGTATTTCCATTTTTAAAACATATAATAAAATTAAATTTATTTTATCATGATATTTTTAGCTTTACCTTGAGACAATTAACTTCAAAAAAACATAACCGTAAAATTTTTTATATTTTTTTCTATTTCTAATAATTTATTATTATGAAATTTATTGAAATGGTGAAAAGAAACAAAGAATTTTACGATTATGATTTTTTCGAGGTTAATTGCGTCGAGTTTAAGCTTAAAGTACTATGATTAAATAAATTTATTATAATTATATGTTTTAAAAATAAAATATTAAATGAAATTTTTAGGTGAAGAAAAAAAACATCATTTATGCACCCAGGTTGCGAATTGACGCCTAACGATACTATTCACTAAAACCATACATAACGATAAAAAAAATAAAAAATGTAATTCAAAATATTACTAAATCTTGCGAAACATGTGCAAGAAGCAAAACGCATATCAAAACATAGATATACACTCATGGATTTGAATGATCAGATACACTTTTAAATTCATATCAAGTTATATATTAGGCCCCATAAAACTCTCGCATCTCAAATCAACCAAGTAATTCATTTATTTTTATTTGTTAAAAATTACTGATATATTTAGTAGATTAACTATGACATAAACGATATTTACCCTCAAGTCGCAAAGTGTTCTAAAAAAATCAATATTGGTGCACAAACACGGATTACTTGCAAAAATATTAACAGATCAAATACTTCAATAACTCGCTAAAGAATTTTTTTTACCAAAAATAAGATTAAACATTTAAAAAAAACATTTAACCTGGAATTCAACGGAAAATCAGAAGAGATGAATGAAATTATCATAAATGTATGTTTTATCAGCAAAAATGAATCGTTTTCACGTTTAAAAGATAACATTTTTATCTTAATAAATCTTAATCATAACAGAAACACAGGATTGTCACCTATTGAAATTTTACTGCACAAATCACCATTTGGTATAACAAAAAAATGTCTTGTAGAAGATATTAACAGAAAAATAAATGATGAAATAAATAGTAAAATCAATGATATCACAAAAAACAATAAATCAAGACTTAAGTAAGACTTTAAAAAATATTATTGTGTTTATTTGCGAAATAACTACATGGACATAACTAAATACAAATTAGTAGTACCATATCTTATAACAAAGACTTATGATAACAACATAATTGAAAATATGAAAAATGTAAAGGAAAGAAGAATTAGTATAAAAAGCCCAAAAGTGGTTCAATTTAGGGGAGAATGACATGCACTGATGAAATTTTTTTAAAAATAAACTGACGATAAACAATTAGAAATTTTTAAAAATTTAAGAATATAAATATTTAAAAATTTAAAACACCCATGGAATTCAGAAAAGAGAAAAATTAATCGACAAAAGGACAAATAGGTAAAAAATTTCAATAAACGATATTCGCTTTACAATAACCCTATTATTTTCCGACGTGCACACCAAGGTCACGACAATATACCAAAAACCTAACCCGGAAAATTTTAAATTCTAAAAAATAATAAAAAATAAATATAATTTTGAAATTGTATAGATTTAAAGAATAAAAAATGTATATTTAAAAGTAAAAAAAAAGTAATTATGAATTTAGATTTATTCATAATTACTTTTTATATTTTTTAATATACATTTTTTATTCTTTAAATCTATACAATTTCAAAATTATATTTATTTTTTATCATAGGACCAGATAGCCCAGTGGTTAACACTCTTTAATGTAAAACTTAAGTATCGAGGTTCGAATCCCGATGACGTCACTCTTTAATAAATAATTGGAAATGTCATTAAGCGGTCCAAAACTATCGAAAAATACCATCAATATACAGATATCCCAGTGTGGTATAGCTGATTAAGACTTGGTATTATATGAAAATCAAGCACTATGGACTCTCCTAGTTGTGAAAATGATGATAAGTGCGGCGACACAACTCTGAGAAAAATAGTGGAAAATAAAACATGTAAAGCCTCTAACTGCCGGATCCAGCGGAGTCATGGATAAAACTAAAATCGCATATACAGCTGGACCTCTCGGTAGCTTAGTAGTGACGTATTATCAGATCACAAACAAACAATTGTCTGTAGACCACGGTAGGATACAACTCTAAGGGTTGGGTGCTATTATGTTGTCAACATGTAATATATATATATATATGTGGTTTTAAAAATTTTCGGGCTGCCTAAAGTAGCCTTATTGTCTAAAAATATTAATGATCTTGAATTTATTGGTTCATCTTCAAAATTCATTTTGGGGTTATACAATTTTTTTCTCAGATTAGAGCCTAGCCCGGGTAATTAATAATAAAAAGTGTCGTATTACCCGAGAATAGGTCCTAGATCCATAAATTTAGTCTTTCATGATTAATCATTGAGGTTATAATTTGGGGGTGGGGGTAAAACAAACATATTTTCGCCCCAGTTGGCGAAAAGATTTCTAACGAAGGAAGATATGGTTATTTATATAGTCGAAATCTAGAATGGCTATTTTTTAAGCGAAAATATAACCGAAGTTTTAATATAAACTGTCAATAAAATGTAGGATGTGTTGAAAGAGAAACAAAACTTTTATAATATCTGTCTATAATAGAAATTCTGATACGACGCTCAGATAATCTATGATAATTTCTACCAGGCACTAGTGTCATTACCAATCAATAGAGGACATATTCTTCTACTTTACAGTATATTACAGTTTTTGAAAATCAGCAGATGAACCATTCTATTAAAATTGTTGATTGTGAGCTAATTTCTATAAATACACAAACAATTGAAGGTCTCTGCGGACTTATGAAAGTTTTTTACGTGACAAAAATGATATTACAAAAGAACAGCAATTAGAGTTTCTAATCCAATTTATCTAAGAATATAAATTAGAAAATTGAAAAGGATTTAATTGTTCAAATTCTACCTCTAAAATAAATTATTTTTCTTTTTTAAATGTTCTATGCTGACGAATAATCTCAAGACCGTAGAATACGCCGCATCTGCTTTTTATTTTTCCAAAAAAAACCTTTCCCACTCTTTTGTACAGAGGGTAAACGCATGCACTTAGTATGAACATTAATGATGCACAACAAAAAATTTAACGATTGTTGGGGCTTTTTACCAGTGTTTTCAAACACAACGGGGCCTAATTGAATAAAATTAAATATTAGGAGTCTAAATTTAGATTCATGAGAAATAATTTTCATTTTAGGGAATGTATTTTTTTTTATTTATCTTAATTTCGCCTAACTAAATTTCCCAAAATTTCAATATATTCATCAAATAACTTTTTTTCATGGAATTGCGTTTTTCAATGCCAAAAATGGATAATCTACTTTTCATATTTTTTTTTTCGTAGAATTCACATTTCGAAATTGATTATGTTCGCCCCTTCTAGAAATAATCCTTAAATCCTCATAAAAGGCCATAACTTAACCTCCAATAATTGTTTTTTTTTTCAAATATTAACATTGTTAAATAAAAAATAGTTTGTTTTTATTCAATAAATATTTATATGCTAGACTAATTGTTTATTTTTTTCATAAAAATTTTTTTTCTTATTATTATAGAGAATTAATACTTAATATAAGTAAATATCACGTTTATTCATATTATTTTCCACAATAAAAATTTATTCCTTTAAAGCAAATTGAATATAAAAAAATTAGTTAATAAATATTAAAAGAATTAATAATGTCGTATCCACTAAGGTAAAAAGCTGGGAACGTAAATGTTTTAAGTAAATGTATTTATTGGAATTATAGGCTCTTTCCTTTGTGCCATAAAGTTTCAATTGTGTTACCATGGTAGTATTTATGATCCCTATTATACCTTATTGCATCTTTTTTTGGTTGTTGTCTTGCATCCATATCCATATGTTTCTTGAATTAATTTTCTTTTATACGGTTTTGAGAAAAATAATGGGGAAATGTGAAGGTAAATTTTTATGAAATGAATCCGTGTTAAATTATAGTTCGATAACACTTAATTTTGTCATTAGTTGCATGGTTATATAAAATTTAGCACACCTGATAGGGTTGAATTGTTTAATGTTGCACTTGGTTTCTTCTTTTTAAAAATTTAATATTTTGTTTATTGGTAATTATTCCGTTTATCTAAAACGGCCTAAATATGGAGATTAGATTTTGGATTTAGAATTATTTTTTATTATTATTTTATCTCCAATTTTGCAATCATGTAGCTTACACTTTTTATTGTTTTTAGTAGAATTTATGTTTTATTTTTATTTGTATTGAGTTTAAATTCGGAATTATTTTCTGTTTTGAAATATTTCTGTTGGGTCACTATTAAAGGTCGTGTTTACTATTTTATTATTTCTGTTTTTAAATAACTAATTTTAATAGTTCTAGATTCAATACTTTATAAATTCATAATATGTATGTTATCAGTTGATTTTTATGTATGAATATAGCATTACCTGTTGGGTTATATGGTTTAGAGATAAGTTGTGTTATATTCACATTCATAATTCATTTTTGGTATTAGCACTTTTGTAACAAAGTCGGTTATCACTTAATATTGCTTCAGGCGGAAAAAAAAATTAAGTCAATAATTTTCAATGTTTTTAAAAAATCAATTGATATTATGTCGCGCGGCTAGCGCGCGAATGCGCCCAGTGCGCAACATTTTTAATAAATAATTAAAAATAGCCGGGTGGGAGTTGGACCCAAGTAGTGTAACCACTTTAATAATTATGTAACACAACCAGAAGACCATGAATGTTAAAAAATTTACAATATAAATAATTTTTTTATTAATAAATAAATTTTATGTGTTATTTAGTCTAAAAATTAAACAAATTATAATCAAGTACAAATATTATGGTAATATAAGGGAAAAATATTGACTAATATGGTGGAAATTTGGTACTCCAACGGTTTAGAGACCTAACAAAAACTTAAGAAAAAGTATAAACATTAAAAAACTATAAAATTTCTTGCTAATTATAAATCCCAAGAAAATTTTTATTATTTTTATAATTTTAAGTATCTATTATAAATAGCCTTTGAAATTACTAAATTTGTATATGAATTTTTATTCATAAAAAACGTTCCAAGACTTATAATCAGCAAAAAATACATATATTGTTTATAAATTTCTCTAAGCTCTTTTTTTAAGTCAATAAAGCGTAGGAGTACTAAAAATTGTTTATGAAAGTCAAGTAAAAAGTCTAAAAATATAACAATAGAATTTTTTTTGCAATATTTACGTATACTTTCTATCACGTATACAAAATAAAGTATTTATTCTTAATTGTAGTTTTAAAATTTATTTATTGTGGCGCGCGAAGAGCGCGACATGCGAAGCGCGGACACTTTTATTTTCTTAATTTATATTAATTTTTGTTTTTCATAAGTTTTCCATGCGAGAAGCACGACATCCTATGCGAGAATCGGACATCTATACGAAAGCGCGACATATTACACCATAAAGCGACATCATAGGCCAAGAGAACATTCATGAAAGATCTAAAGACGCTGACCTACCGTTGAATCAATGTTAATATATAGGACTGTTCTATTCAGTTCCAAGTAAGCGAAAGAATTTCACTCACCATTAAAAAATCTTTTAAAAGATTTATATT
>SDVU01000829.1:0-10252 GCA_016256075.1 Dictyocoela muelleri | reverse complement strand
TTGGTCGAATTTTAATATAAAAAGAAAAATAAAATGGTGTTAAAAGATACAATTTAGATAGTTGAACATTTAAATAATTTAAAACAAAAGTAAATTTTATTTTATTAAGAGACAAATTTAAATATATATTTGAGGATATTTTAAAAAATTGTTGAATTAGATTGGTTATAATTAATTCTAATTAAAAAAATAATAATTTATTAATTTATTTTTATTTTTTTTTAAATTTCAGTTCAAGGGTCCCTCCTTGATGGTAGGCATCTTTCTAAACAAGTCCCCTTTTATTTATGTGTTTTTAAACTATTTACTTTCATACATATAATAAATCTTTTTTTTTCATGTTTAACGTTTTATCAAATTTTTATTATAATTACATATTGACAATATCCATAATTGCCTATCCGGAGAAACTTACCGACCATAGTCTTTAGGTTTATTCTATCTTGATATTCAAATAATACCTCACTACTAAGCTACCTAGTGACCCAACTGTATGTACGATTTCCCTTCAATCAATTACTCGGCAGGATACAGAATTAGCGGGGTTTTTCTTGATTTTTTCACTACTTATTTTGCCGAGATGCTCGCAACTCCAATCATAACATAGGGAAGTCTCTTTTCTGCACTATAAATAATTAGGCCAAGTCTTAATCAGCTTACAACACTTTAAAAACTTTATATCAATAATATTGCTTAATAAATTAATTCAATCTCAATTATTTATCAAAGTGACTATAAAAAATTCGAACTTCGGCACTTAAATGTTAAATTTAAGAATCTTAACCACTAGCCTCTAATTTAATTGATATTTATATCTAGATTCGTATTATTAACGCTTTGAATATTATTTTTTAAATGCTTTTTAAAAATTTTCAGAACGTCGTTTACTATTCTTAATTAAAACTTATGGGTAATTAATTGGCAATATTTAATTATTATAGAAGAACATATTCGTTAATAAGACATCTTAAATCTAGTACTTATAATTCAGTATAAAATCAAAAGAAGGTTCAATTAGCATATCATTACTAAGCAAAAAGTAATTCTAATATTGAACAATTCATAAACACATTTTATACTTATTATAAAAAAATTATATGACAATATTATTATGAGTAGTTTAAGATTAATAATTTCAATATTGTTTAAAATGATTTTGTTGTCTTAAGTTTTTAAAAAATCAAATAAATTGTTTAAAATTATTTTTAATTTTGTTAAAAGTAAAAAAAAGTTTATATTTTTAAATAAATATTTTTGAATTACCATTTTAAGTAATATTTTTATAAAAAAAACAAGTAAATATTTTAAATTAAAAAAATAGAAAGCTCAAACAAAATAAATAAACATCTTTCTGTTTTGACAGTTAATTCACAATAAATGTGAAATAAATTTTTTTATATAAATTTTCTATTCTTTTAGTAATGAATATTTTAAAACGGAATATCGAACTTTGCCTTATTTCAATAATATTATTTTCAACGGATATCTATACATTCAGAATTATGAATGTAAAAACGGGGGATTTCCTTACGGGTATAAATGGATTGAAAATTTCAAAGACGAGTAGTGACGATTGGATAACTGTAAGAATGAATTTTGGATATAACAAAATAGGAGTTGCAACGGGTCACTTTATTGAAAAAGAACAAGATACTCTTCGCGTTAATAAGAAAGGAACTGATTTTAAGATTGTTAGGGATTATACGGGGTATATGAGAATATTAACTGATAAGAAGTGTTGGGAACAGGATAAACTTGTTATAAGACTTAAAAAGTGTCGAAAAACAAGAATGCAGTTGTGGCAATTTATAAATGATTGTGGTAATTGTCTTGCAAAGGATAATTTAAATCCATTGGAAGAAGTTGTATTATAAGTAAATTTATTAATTAAATATTAATTTGTTTAAGGTTGTTGAAATATTAAGTTTTATGTTATAAATTTATTTTCGTGTTAATAAAAAATTGAGAATTTATTTTTTTTTGGTAAGTGTAAAAAGGTTAATTTAAAAATATTTAAATTGATCTTACTTTTTCCGATTTTTTGACTATTACTCCAAAATTAAAAAAAATCTAAATTAAGTAAAAAATAATTTTATTTTTTATTTTTAAATAAATTATATTTTTTTTATTCTGGAGTAATATTGTTACCTAAAAATCATTTTGAAACAGACAGATATTACAAATCTGAATTAAATTTTTTTTAAATCAAACATTTAAAATCAGTTTAATGTTGTTTCTCACTCTAATCAAGGCGTTCAAACTCATGAACCTCAAAACAAAAGAAAGTATTGAGAATGTAAGTGGCACACTTACTTTTGGCAAGAAAGGAAGTGAATTTACAACAATTGAAGGTCGGAGTCCAACACAATCGCGGCTAGCTGTAGATAATTTTTATATAACAATATTAGGAAAAAAAGTTATACTTACTAAAAACGGTACCTCCGTGGAAATATTAAGAGAGACAAACGGATACATGCGAATTGTCAGGAAAAAGAAATGTTTAAATGAAAACCTAAAAATGGAAAAATGTATAAAAGATGCTGGACAGATATGGATATTTGCAAATGATTGTCTTAATTGTAATGGTGGTGTTATTTCTAAAAAGGGGGAATATGTTATTCAATCTGATGTTAAAATTATGCCTACTGATAATACAAAACCTGAAATTTATAATAGTGGATATGTTGGTGCACTCGGCAAATATCTTGATATGGTTTATAGGAACATGAGACCGTAAATAATTTAAATAAAAAGTTAATCTGAATTTACTTTATTTTTTGTTTAAATTGAAATTTACGTTAATAAATTTGACAGAAAAAAATCAAGTTTTAAAATTTAAATGTTTATAATTAACAGTGTGTTTTTTACCTTGTTTTTTAGACATTTTAATCTTAATCTTAATTTATAAATTAATCTTAAAATATATAAAAGATGACTTTATAACGATTTTCTGTTATCAATGACACAGCAGGATACAGGTAATTATGGGGTTTTTCATGATTTTTTATTTTTTACTGTTTTGCTTGTATATTTAAAACACTCATCGCAAGACCTAAGTTAGCCGTTTCTTGTTGATTATGAATATTAGACCAAATTTTAATCAGCAATATCACATTGATAAATTAAATATTAAAATATTAACCTTTGTAACTGCTTATAATCATTCCAGATTATTTAATAAGATGATTCAAATCATCATTTTTTATTCAACCGTGCTAATACAGAAATATTATTATAATTGGACTAAAATTCTTCGGGTAGATGGCTCAGTATTAAATCGTGGGATCACATAATCCTGAAATTCATAATACTGAAAATCCATAATCCTGAAAATTCATAATCCTGAAAATTCATAATCCTGAAAATTCATAATCCAGATGATTCATAATCCTGAAAATTCATAATTCTGAAAATTCATAATCCTGAAATTCATAATCTTGAAAATTTTGGATCATGCTTATTATATCCCCCGGGTGGATATAATAGGCATGATATTAAAAATTTTAAAAAAAAATATAAAAAATCTAAAAATTTATTTAAAAACTTCAAAAAGGGTTTTTTCTTATTTGTACGTATTTTTTTATTTCAAACGCCTTCTGTTGGTCCTCTTCATGCATATCCATCATAAGTCTTCTTGTACTTATTGATAGACATGTGTGAAGGAATCCCTCACAATTTCTCTCATGGTGAATTAGACGATATTCATAAAGAAAATTTGGTTCTCTAGTGGGTTAGAGCACCCCCTCTCTTAGATTTGTAAGTCTTAATTGGTAAGAGCATAGAGCATGTTTTTTATTTCAAATAAGATTTAAATCTCAAGATAAATCCATATATATATATATATATATGACTAATAATTAAAATTCGAAGATATAAAGACACTTACTAAATTAGTGGGAAACATTAAATTTAGTAAGTGTCTATATATCTTCGAATTTTTATTTACAATAATATATATTTATCATGAGATTTAAAGCTTATTTGAAATAAGAAACATGCTCTATGCTCTTACCAATTAAGACTTACAAATCTGATGAGGAGTGCTCTAACCCGCTGGAGAACCGAAAAATTATAAGCCTCTCAATATCTGCTGACAGGATTAATCTCATAATAAAATCAATCGAACACATAATTGTATATTTAATTGTATTTTTTTGGGAAATATAATAGGCATGATGACTTTGGGGGATATAATAGGCATGATCCCAAATTTTTACCTTTTAAATCTTAATTTTTTGGCAGATAAGTGAAACGATAAAAGAATTTGTGGTCGACAATTCAGTATTAAAAACTAAAAATCATATCCCACCACATAAACTACTAAAGATGCTCTTCATATATGTCGGTTGTCACTGCTAAATCGGAAGGATTGTTTTTATTATCTATGAAGAGAGAGCAAAATCTTCTAAATTCGTTTGATCAAGTGGTCGTTTTACAGATTAAAGATTAAATGATGGATATGTTAGTTGGTGGTGATCTGAATGCCTGAAGAAAATAGTTATGTGTAGACAAAAACGACAAAATAAGTATCATTTGGGTCCAAGATGAGGATGGTGATTTCGGATTTGTTGAAATGCTTGAGTATCCGAATATTCCATTAAAATAAGAGTTTAAGATATATACAATTTTTTTATTTTCATTATGCCTTTTTTCATTAAAAATAATAAATTTCAGATTATAAATTTTCTGGATTTTGAATTTTCTGAATTTTGAACTTTCTAGATTGTAACCATATTAGATATTCTTGAATATTTTTTCTCAAACAGTGCGCCTTGAACATTTTTTTATATTTTAGAAACGTATTTTATTAAACTTAAGAGTTGTTTTGGTTTGTAACCTAATTTAAAACTCGCAATAATCAAATGCAGAAAGTTAAATTCCTAATAAATTGATGAAAAAATGAGAAATTTGGATCAGGTGCTTTTCTACTGGCTAAAAAGGGGGTGTAGTTTTTTTTACTTTTCACCCTTAATGACACACAAAAAAAAATCAAAATTATTCAATTAATTATTTAATTAAATATTAAATCAATAAAACATTTAAAAGCACCATTATTTTCATTTCTGTTTAACATAAAGCGTAATAGATATATGTCAATTAAATCTTTCACTCTATGAGGTCGCAATATTTCTTTTTTTAACACCTGACCAACAACCTTCAATTATATTAATATGAACATTATTTTCCCAGTTTACAAACTCTATTGAATGATTAACTGTTTTATGTAGGGATAAATGTTCAGAAGGCTTAGAATAACCTCGAAACTTATCACTATATATATACGAATTTTCATTTGCATACTTTTTTAAAAAGCTCAATAGCTCATCACTGTTTTGTTTTGATAATTTTTTAAAATAATTCTCCTGTTCTCAGACCTTTCAACTTCCCCCAATACCAAATAACTTTCACATGATGTCCTCTGTGGTATTTTTTCCAAATTTCGATTCATCTGCTCTCACAATCATATTGATACCCCTGATAGGAACAAAATTATTATAATATTTGTTCAACAAATTCATTTTTTCAATGCATTTAAAAATCCTATAAACCATAAATCTATCTAAATCAGTCTATCTTACAAACTCACATATTGAAGCTCTAGCAATTCACTAAAGTTAAATCAATATAAGTTTTTTATTATAATTTGATTTGTTTGTAATAGGAGTATCATTGAATAATGACATCTTTTTACCACAAATTTTCCAAGAACATTTGATGATATAACTTTTATGACAATGACAAACTACATGAGATCCCAATTAACACAATTTTTTGTTAAATAATTTGAATATTATTTCATTCATTTTTTATTCTGCAAAATTTTCACTGTTCTCAAACATATGTAAAAAGGGTAAAAACTAAAAAAAGTACACCCTCATTTTAACCAGTAGAAACGCACATTAACCAAGAAATTGTCTAAAAACATAAGACTTAACATTGAAGATATCCCTCAAGCACATATTTCACAATAATATATAACATAATTTTTTTTTGCGCCTGAAAAAAATAAAATCTTACAGTGCGATCCCAAAAAATAATTCTTAAAAGCTGCCACAACACAAAAATTATTATAAACACTGTTCTTTTGTACAATTTAAGTATCGAGGTTTTAATCACGTTGGCGTCACTTTAATAAATAGTTGGATTAACATAATGCAGTCGATTTTATAAAAATCTAAAATAATATACAATTGTTCAGGTGTGTTATAGCAAATTAAAAATTAGCATAATATGACAATAAGCAGAAAAGACATTTCTAGGTGTGAGAATGAATGCAGCGACACATATCGACAAAAAGTAATGCAAACCCCTATAATAACCTGTATTCTGCCAAGTCATTAATAATAAAAAAGTCGCCTACATAGCTAACTCTCCGAGTACCTTAGTAGTGACGTAATATTGGAACGCGAGGAACCAGAAGTCAAAGACCGAGGTTGGAGATAACTCATTGGTTTGACAACTATTTATATTATTAACATTTATTTATTTATTTGATTAAAAATCGTTTATATTCTCAAAAATTTTTACAAGATAAATATTCTATATAGTCCGTATTATAGATTTATAATCTAAAAAAATAATTCAATGATTTGCGACCTGAATGTGAAATTTTATTAACACGATTCAAATTCCTCGCTTGTCACCTTTTTGAAGATAATTATGAAATAAAAAGTATAACAATTATACAGAGTTGATAAGTCATATCGTATCTGATTAATTTAATATTAAATATCTTATAATGAGCTATCAATAATATACGTTCGATGACACATCTAAGCAAACAATTGTAGATAGAAAAAATCATAAAAAGCTTATAATTACCTGTATCCTACTGAATCATTTATAAAACGAAAATCTCGTATACACCAAAATAATATTTTAGCAGTAATAGAACTTTTAATTCATAATTAAACTGTTTAAAAACAAGATTATAAATAACTTTTTAGTGTGTAATTATTTTAATCTTGTTTACTTGTACTAAATTCATCAAAAATGAAGTAATTATACTTTTTTTTGAAATAATTCCGATTATATAAAAATAATCGTTCATGATTTTAACTGAGAAACTTCGTAATTCTATAGATTCTATGCATCCTCTTCATTTTTATAAAAATATTAATTAATCAATATTTGATGATATTAATTTCAAATTTTCTTTTATATTCATAAGAATAGTATATGAGTTACTAATCCGATGTTTTTTTGAAATAATTTTTATTAAAATAATATTCTTAAATTACACTTATGAATAATAGCTTTTCATTAATTATTTTCACTACAAATTGACAACATGCGTCAAAGCACTCTTTGTAGAGTCATTTCTGTATATTTTAATATTATAACAAGTCTTAATCAGCTATACAAAAATCTAAAATCCTTATAACTATTTAAAAATCATTTACAGATAAAAAATCTCATAGGAATCTTTAAAGTTAAAAAACTATGGGTCTTATATTTTAAATTAAATTAAATATGGTCCACCATCCTTTATGAGTTTGACATCCCTGATCTAAACTATACGACAATTAAATCTTACTATGATATTTTTTTTATATTTTTAATTAAAATGCTACAAATCAAAAAAAACTTCGACAGTTACCTTAATTGTCATAATCACCTTAATCACCCTAATCACCCTAATCACCTTAATCACCCTAATCACCTTAATCACCTTAATCACCTTAATCACCTTAATCACCTTAATCACCTTAATCACCTTAATCACCTTAATCACCTTAATAATTATCTTACTTCAATCATCTTAATAATCACCTTACTTTAATTACTTTACTTCAATCACCTTAATCATCTTAATAATCACCTTAATTTAATTACCTTAATGAATATTTTTTAGGAATGTATACTTTTTTAAAATTATACCTAAAATATACACAATTCTTTAAATATCAAGATTAAGAAGAATTTTAAGTTAGTTAAACACCACTTCACCTTTAACTCGATAAAAACAAAATTAGACTCACTTTTAAACTTTGAATATTAAATATACCTAAATCATTCAACACGATTAATAGAATAAATACCAACATAACTAAAACTAAATAAACCTTAAAACTTGATAATAGTTTTAAATATCATGAAAACTTAGACTATTAATTTTTGCGAACCTTAAAACTTAAAATAATAATTTAACACTCTAAATATCTTTATTTGTTATACTTCAATGACATTCTTTTTCATACAAATCAATAATTTCATTCACAAAAAATTCAACATTCTTGTTAACCTTAAAACCCTCCTTTTCTAAAATACCTCTCGCAACAGTCACACAACCACAAACAATTTCAATTTTACTTGAAAAAAGAAATAAAGGGAGAAAAAAAGAATCATTTAAAATTAGGTATGAAAATCTCCAAAGTTGTTTTAATAGTGGTTCATTACAAAAATTATTTCTATTGTAAGTATTGTTATAAGAATTAAAATCTCTACTATCAGATCTGCTGTATTTATAATTATCAGGTTTAAAATCTTTTTTCAGGTATTTTTTATCTAAAAATAGGCTCGTCTCGAGACTATATCCGCAATTAATAGCAATTTTAAGAAAATTATCTTCAAAATACGAATAAATATCAGGAATTTTAATTCCAAAATCGATATATTCCCAAATAAGACTTTCAATATCCAAAATTTTATCAATTTCCGCTGCTTTACAGGAATGAGCAACAACCCTCAGACTTACATATTTATCATTTATTTTACAGCCTAACAGAATTGAAGCAGCAATTATTTCATTCAGAGAATCATCAATCGAATATTTTTGTTCAATCACTGATGAAGATTTCCAGGGTGGATATTTATCACTGTACATGATTTTTTTATCATCATTGTTTTTATCATCATTTTTTTTATCATCATTTTTTTTATCATCATTTTTTTTATCATCATTTTTTTTATCATCATTATTTTCAGGTATTAAATTTATTTTACATTTATGTTCAGTAGAATCTTTTTCAACACTCATAACAGAATCAAAATTTATTCCCTTTCTATATTCTTCATCTTTACAGGTTTTTTCTTCAGAGGAAATATTTTGACTTGATTTTTCTTCACAGGAAATAATCTGACTTGATTTTTCTTCACAGGAAATATTTTGACTGTGTTTATCTTCAGAGGAAATATTTTGACTGGATTTATCCTCACAAGATTTATCCTCACAAGATTTATCCTCACAAGATTTATCCTCACAAGATTTATCCTCACAAGATTTTTCCTCACAAGATTTTTCCTCACAAGATTTTTCCTCACAAGATTTTTCCTCACAAGATTTATCCTCACAAGATTTATCCTCACAAGATTTATTTCCGTAAAAATCATGATTATTAAAAATTCCAACTTCCAAAACACCTCTATTTGTTTTAAAATCAAATATTTTAGAATTGTGTTTAACTGTCAAATATTTCAAATCGTTAAAAAATTTAAATTCTTTATCAATTTTTTTATCATTATCAATTTTTTTATCATCAATTTTTTTATCATCATCAGTCTTAATTTTATAGTTTAAAGGAATTTTATTTGTTGAAAAATCTTTAAAATCATCTTTAAAGTCATCTTTAAAGTCATCTTTAAATTCATCTTTAAAGTCATCGTTTAAATCTTTTTTAAAGTCATCGTTTAAATCTTTTTTAAAGTCATCTTTGTCAAAAGAATTTAAAACATAAATCTGAAATAACATTTTAGAGGTCGATAAAATTTGTTGACTTAAATTTAGTCCCGTACAAATTTTACCAATTCGTCGTAAATCTGCGAATTTTAATTTTTCTTTTAATTTTTGATATGTTGAATTATCCATTGGGGTAGAAAAAAATTGTATTTAATGATTTTTAATAATAAATGTAAAAAGACGATTAAAGTTTTAACAATTAAAATTTAAAAATCTTAAAATTTGAAAATTTGAAAATCTTAAAATTTGAAAATTTGAAAATTTGAAATAATAATCTTACTTGACCCGATTTTTTCTTGACTTTTATTTAACTTTTAATTTTGATTTATTTTGGGAAAATTTTTTTTGTAAAGTATAAAATAGACATGTATAAGTTAAAAGTATATTTAAATCATTAAAGCCGATTAATTGATTTAATCAATATAATCTTTCTACAAAATCTTAATTTAAACATATTTATAAATATTTCAATTAATTTGATAATATTAAGTTTAATTTAAGTTTAATTTAAGTTTAATTTAAGTTTAATTTAAGTTTAATTTAAGTTTAATTTAAGTTTAATTTAAGTTTAAT
>SDVU01000828.1:0-10273 GCA_016256075.1 Dictyocoela muelleri | reverse complement strand
AATTACATATCTAACAAATGTTTCGGAATTAAATATAAAAGATGTTGGAAATTCTACATTACGATGGTATTAAATTTAAATGACAGAGTATCAGGTAAAAAAGGTTCAATAAATAACAATTTAAAATATATTTACTTATTTTGTTAACAATGGCAATCCACCTAATGTGGATTACGTCAGTTTGATTCCCGGTGAGTACTTTTTTTATTTTTTTTTGACTAGCCGCGTTGTATGCATGGGTCTCGCGCCACGCGCGCGACATATTATTACCCATTTTACTAGATACTGATATTGAACTTAAAATAATACAGTATATAATATTGTATTTTTCCTTAAAATTTCTTGAAAATAATAATTTTTAAATATTTACTTTTTTCATAAAAGTAATTTAAAAAGATGTTGGATCTGGACAGTTTTTTCCCTTAAACAAAAGTGATCGGTTTTTCCTCTTTTATAATATAATGAAATTAATAAAAAAAATAATGAAAGTATTTAATTTAAATAATTATATTTATTTTATTCATATGGTATATTTTTGTACTGAAAATTGGGCGCTGGTCCAAACATCCACCCACTAAATAAAAATCTCAATATTTTTTTGTTTAAAATTTTAAAAAAGAAAAACTTACATTTTTCGTTTATCTTTTATTATAGGGGTGTATTTAGAGACCAATGGTATTTTTATCTCTTTTTTGAATATTTTTTTTACCCCTAATATGAATAATATTTTAGAAACAATTCAAAATTTCTCTCCCTTTGAAAATGATATCTTGGGCTCTAACGAATCTGTTTTTATTTTTTTTTAAAAATGCGGACAATTAGTCAAACCAATGTCTGCCCTGCCTGTGGTAATATATTGAATATTAGAAAGTATCTGAAGAGTAAAGATGATTATGTATATAAATGTGCTAATATTCACTGTCAAAGACACTACTCGTTAAAGTTAAATACTTCTCTCAATTTTTTTTTCAGTTGATCTCAAAAAAAATTTAAGGGCTGTAATTGTTTTATTTTTGTTTACCATATATACCATTCATAAATTTTTGTAATATCTCAAAAACAACATATATTAACTTAAATGACTTAATAATAGCTAAACTAAGACAGATACAAGAAGATGAAGTGGTTATATTAGAGGACAATATTCGGTTCAGTTTGCTGAAACCGCGATTTGTAGCAGCTAAATCAAAAAAGACTCATCAAACATAGATGATGGATCTAATAATAGAAAATACACTGGCTATTAGGTGGTGTTGAAGAGAGCAAATGCCGACAATTTGTTTTAAAACTTGTTCCAAACAGAAAGAGTGAGACGATGTACGAAATATTTTTAAAACATGTTCAGCAGGGTCCAATTATTGAAACAGATGGATATCTATCTTAAGTATCTGCAGTTAGTAGGTTCAACGGACAGCATTTTGTAGTAAATCATTCATATGAGTTTGTTACAAGCAATGATGTTCATAAAAACACCATTAAAAATCTTTAGTTTTATCTAAAGAAGAATATAGAAGAAGAGCAGGAATATCCGGCAATAGATTGATGCTATTTTTGAATGAATTTAGTTGGACCAAGCGATATTGCATTCACGATGATTTGTAAATTTTAAAAGAAAATTTCACAAGGATTATTATGCTTTTTAAGAATAAACATTTTTTTATAATTTTTTTGAGGCGGTGGATTTTTGGACTAGGACCGAAAATGGTAAATTTATTCTAAGAAATGTATATAAAATAATAAAATCATAAATTTAATAATTCAAAAATTTTACTAAAATCTTTCTTGAATATATTATCTTTTCAACATCCATTCCCTTAGATTTAATTTTAGTGAACTAAAATAATTACCTTTTTTAATCTCTTTTTAAGTTTATTCCACAGACTCTCAATATTCTGTGTATGAACTCAAGTCATTGGATTGTCAAAATTATAACGGAGATTAACTGTATCATGAGAAGTAAATATTATATTCAGATCATTAATCCACGCCATTATCCCGGCCATATTATTGTTCCTTCCCTTAGAACTCTGTTAATAATATCTAAAATGATCTGATACTCCTATCGCGAACTAGTTCCACGTAATATTTTGCATAAGTTACCTATGTATCAGCTATGCCAAAAATCGATCTATATTTAGCATTATACCTTTATACGTGGTATTTTTCTTTGTACCAGAACATATACTTGTCTATTTGAAAGACAATATTGTCACTACCTAATTTATAATCATTTTTTTCAAAATATAAGTTGGCTTTTTCTCTTAGTTTACTGTAAACTTTGTTGATTGTATCTTTATAAATATTATAATCTCTTACAACTTGGTTTATATTATCCCTTTTAAACCAACTATAAGTAATTAAATTTTTGTTAATTCAAGACTAAAATAGTCAAAAAAACTATGTTTCTTTATAATATATTTCTGGTTTGCCTCACATCGTGAAAAAATACATTTAAATGCGTATACATCTTTTTTACGATCATATTTTACCTCATGAAGCATTTCTCCACAAGGATCACAATACAAGTAAGATCGGTGTGCTCCCATGTTTCTCAAGAATGTGATAATTTCACGAATATAATTAAAATTATTTAAAAACTCAGATTAGTTTCAATCATAAGGGTATTTTTTTTGTAAAAAAAATAAAGAAGAGGGTTTTTTGGATCTAAACAGGGTTTTTTCTCTATTTTACAAACTGTCTTTTTTTCTTCCTATTTATAAAATAACAAAAAAATATTTATTAAGAATAAAAGCCCTCATTTTGTAGTTTTTTTGTTCACATCCATTAATCAAATTGCTTTCAAGCGACAAGTAGTCGCTTACATTATGTTTTTAAGTTTATAGTTTAGGCCCTTCCACAATTACTCTATTATTTTAGAGGTGACTGATTTCTCTGATTTTAAAAGTTAATAATATAATAAATATTTAAAAATGTCTTTTTATATTACAAAATTCTTGATCGATTCCAATTTAAGAAATTAAGTAACTAAAATTAGTAAAAAAAATAAGTAAAAAAATAGTAAAAAATAAGTAAAAAATAGAAAACACTCTACAAGTGAAATTTTCATATCTGAAAAGTATTTATTCTTTATAATTAAAACGTATTAATAAAATTCTGAGATATTCTATATAACAAAGCTAGAATGTAACATCAAGTGTTTATTATAATTGCCATAAATCTATTGCCACAATTAAATCAAGATTTCACGAGAAATCATAAATATTTAGCAAATTCTACCGATATTGAATGTAAATTCATTTTTTGATATATATTCAAGTTTTATATTAAATCAAAAGGGGACGGTTTTTTTCCCTATAAGGGAAAAAACCGTCTATATCTGGTTTTTCCTCTTAGGGGAAAAACCGTCCAGATCCAAAATATTTTTTCATTATAAAAATAGAATTATTGAATTTAGATTTCAATAAAAATTTGCAAAAAAAGTTAATTTTTGATTCAATAACTTTATTAAAGTGCAAAAAAAATAATTTAACAATTAAAGCTTCATATATAGTTTTAAATTAAACCCTATATATTAATTATTAAATCTAACAATAAATATCAATTTAAACCGTTTAATTATGGTCTATCTTTTATATTCATTTGTCTTGAAAACCCGATAGTTTTTAATAAAAATGGCTTAATCTGATTCAACTCAAATTCCGTAATATTATTTAAATTCATTGCATGGCCATCTATCATCTTAAGTCCATTATATATTTTACCAAACCTTACTTCACGAATTTCATTTATCAACTTTCTAATCGTATCTTTGTTATTCAAATTATAAGAATTATCTACGATATCTCTTTTTATTTCAAAGAGATAATCGTGAACCTTTGAAAATTCATTTTCATTTTTAATTTCAAATTCCAGGATTTGTAAAAGATTTTCTTCCTTAAAAAACGATGGTGCCCGTATACGGCATAATCCCGATTTTTTTAGTGTAAGTGCTACAAAAAGTGGAACTACAGCTGGATTCAATGGTGTTAGAGGTCCTATATCATATTCAAGAAGTGATATTTTCGGTATACTTGTTAATGGTTCTATTTCAACTTCAGTAAGGTGGCGTGCAATTAAAAGTAATTCATCGGGTTTCATGGGTCTTCATTTTAAACAAATAATCTCGATGTTAATAATCTTTTATTTTAATAATTTTTGATATTAATAATCTTTTATCGTAATAATCTTTTATGTTAATAATCTTTAATGTTATTAATATTTTATGTTAATAATTTTTGATATTAATAATCTTTTATCGTAATAATCTTTTATCGTTACAATCTTTTATGTTAATAATCTTTGATGTTATTAATATATTTTCAGTATTTTAATACAAATTAATGATTCTAAATAAATAATTTGAAAGACTATTTTATTAATAAGGATGATAAATATTCAATAAGACTTTTGAAATTAAAAATATCCCACAAATTTAACTAAATATAAAATTTTAATATAATTTATTTTTGAAATATTTATATTCATGCTGACAATATCCATAACTGCCAATCCGGTGTGATATCTTCAATCTTGGTCTTTAGACGTTTGGTTCCTGGTGTTCAGTTTATAGACACTCTTAAGTTACCAAGGGATTATTTATACGCGATTTTCTTTTCATTAATGAATCAGTAAGATAGGTAATTATAAGCTTTTTCATGGTTTTTTTTATTTTCACTACTTTTTGTCGCCGCACTCATCCCCACACCTAAGAGAGTCCCTTATACTTCATTGTCATATTAGACCAAGTCTTAATCAGCTATACCACACTAGAACAACTGTATGTTACTATTATAAATCTATAGTTGTTGACCGATTAATGTCATCCCCTCATTATTTATTAAAGTGACTTTAAAAAATTCGAACCTTGATACTCAAGTTTATATTCAAGAGTGCTAACTACTGAACTATCTGATCAAAAAATTATTTAATTTTTACAAAATGATTCTCATTATTTATAACCCCAATGGAATCATTAAAACAAATAAAAATACGAAAAGATAAATCAGATCGAGCAACTACAGACAAAGTCTTAGACAATAAAACAATGATGATACTTAAGAAACTTGAAGAAAAGGGTGTTTTAAAAGGAATAAGAGGCTGTATTAGCAGTGGAAAGGAAGCAAATATTTATATAGGAACTAGTGTTGGTGATTTTACATGTAAATTTATGAAAAATAAAACAGAATTTAGAGGTGAAAACATTGAATTAATAGAAAATGATGAGCAAAATGAAATTAAAAATAATGATTTGAGTAGCGATGAAAATAAAAACAATGAATATTTTAAAAACGAGATCAATAACGATGAATGTTTTGAAAATGATAAATGCTTATCGTTGAAAACCCTTTTTGTAAATGAAAAGCCGACTACTAACCAACAGAATTCAAAATTTAATCGTGAATCACCCGTCATTATAAAAATTTACCGGACATCAAGATTAGAATTCAGAAACAGACAAAAGTATATCGAAAACGAAACAAGATTTAAAACATATTGTAACAAAAATCCACGAAAGTTAATAAAATTATGGGCAGAAAAAGAAACTCGAAACCTTAAACGTCTGCAAAATGCCGGAATACCATCACCTATACCTCTTTATTTGAAAAGAAACATTCTTATAATGAGTATAATTGGAAGTGATGAGCCTGCACCCCGACTAAAAGACTTGGATGGTGTTAAATGGGATCATATTTATTTGCAAACCATCGATATCATCAAAAAGATGTATTTAGCTGCAAAAATCGTACATGGTGATCTCTCCGAGTATAATTTATTATTTCAAGATAAAATATTTGTTATTGACGTTGGTCAGAGTGTTGATGTTTATCACGAAAATGCAGATTCGTTTTTAATAAATGACCTGAAAAACATCACCTCATTCTTCAGAAAGAAAGGTGTGGGTGTTCAAAGTATAAATGATGTCTTTGAAGAAGTTACCTGCAGAAAAATCCCTATATGTCTAGGTGGAATAGAAATTGAATCAAATTGTTTTATTCCAAAGAAAATTGATGATATTGTAGAAATGTGTGATATCAACAGTTTTTTAAAAGACGAGAAAGAAATTAAATTCAACATCAGACAAAAAAGATTTGAAAAAGACTTGAATAAAGAAATAGAAAGGATTGATCTTAAAAAACGAAGAAAAGAATTAAAGGAAAAACTGAAAGAGAAAAGAATGATGAGAGACAAAAAAACTAAAAAGAAGAAAAATCCAAAAAGAAAGAAAAATAAAAAAAGTTAAAAAATAAAAAAAAGTTAAAAAATAAAAGATTTCAAATAATAAAGGTTTTTTAAGTTTAAAAACTGTTTTATAAATATTTCTTTTCTTTGTTCCTTGGATAATACGCGTATTTTTTGAATCTCAAATATTTTTTTCATTTATATTTTACCTATTCTGAATTTTTATTATAACTTGAAATTTTGAATATTGCATAAAATTTACCCTTTTCGAAGAGAAGTTTAAGAATTCCTTTACTAACAAAATCTATTGGAACAAACAGCTCAGTGGTTTTAACACTCTTGAATGTAACGTTTAAATATCGAGGTTTGAATTATTTAAATCACACAAATTAATTTCCGTGGAATAATAAAAGAATACAAATAACCATATAACTATAGTAGTAATATGCAGTTGTTCCAGTGGTTATAGCTGATTAAGATTTTATCTAATAAAAAATGAAACAAAAAAGGACTCTCTTGGATTTTTTGGACTGAGTGAGACAATAAATCTCGGCAAAACAGTAGTGAAAATAAAAAATGAAAAAGACTATAATTATCAGTATTCTGATAAGTCATTGATAAAATAAAAATTGCGTATAAAGTCGGGCCTCGGGGCAACTTAGTATTAATGTATAATTTGAACACCATAAAGGGAAATTTTAAAGACCTATGGTTAGAGACAACCCTCTGTGTTGGGAACTATGGTTGTTTTTAGTGTGTAAAACAGCTTCCTATATACTCTCACTGAGAAAAACTCATAAAATGCCGATTATATATTTGAATATAAATTTGTTAAGAAACGTGTATTTTTCCGTAAGCTAATGATCAAATATACGCATTGTATATGTTTTTGCGATGGTCAATGAACATATAAAACCACATATATTTGATAATTGACTTTCGGAAAAATACACGTTCCTTAAAAAATTTTTATTCAAATATACAATCGGAATTTATGAGTTTTTTCACAGTGAAAGTATACAGGAAGCTGTTTTGTTCATAGTACCGTAAAATATATAGCAAATATTTATATTTAATTTTCAATTAGTAATTTTTGATTTTTAGATTATTTGACAGTTCTAGTTGTTATTAATACAACAAAATTAAATTTCCCAAAAATATTTATTTAAACGCATTTTCAATGATCACAGTGATAAACACTCTTAAAAATAAATTCAATTAAATAATTATATTCCCTCTGAAATTCATTCTCAAGAGGGGCCCATAGGGCTCCTGGGCCCTGTAGAATTAGTGAGAGCCCTGAGGAATTTAGCTAGGGTTCTGAGAATTTTTTTAAAATACAGTCTTTAGATTATTAATGTTTAAAAATAGTTATTTTCTATATTTCGTGACCTTTTGAGATTTTTTAAAATACGATTTTCAATTTTTTTTTGATGAATTTATTACATTTTCGCAGTAATCTGCAACTAAATTTGATTCTCAGTAAGACCGCTTAGCAACTTTTTAGTTGCTATTATGATGAGTCTATCGGGTAAAGTGTTCGGGATTCGAACTACGTGACTTAAATTTAATAGTCTTAAATACTGAGATAATGGCCAAAACACCAGGTATATGGATAATACGATTCACATTTTCTATAAAAAATGGTGGTGGCCGGGAGAAAACCTGGAAGTATAACTCCATTTTTTGAAAAGGTTTGAGAATCACTGCTCTAAAGCCACTTTATTAAATAATTGAGGAATAACATTAAGTTATTCGAACTATAGTCGAGCTTAATAGTGTATATGTGAAATTACTTATTATAATTTAGTCTGGTATATAATGGAGCAAAAATTGTTTTACTAGTAGAGGCGATGAATAAGTTGAATTATCTGTAAAACAATAATAAATAATGTAATACAGTAAACATCATTGATGATTATTTATATCTTATTGAGTCATTATATATATATTACATTACAAGTTGACAACATCCATGGCTGCGTACCAGGCGAGTTGTCTCTTACCGTGGTCTGTGACCTTTGGTTCTTGGGTCTGAGACCTTGGTTCTTGGGTCTGAGACCTTTGGTTCTTGGTTCTGAGACCTTTGGTTCTTGGATTGCGTCATATATGAAAAAAAATCGTATACAGAGTCGGCTATTCTAGCTAGCTTTGAATAACGACTATTTCAAAATCTATAATTAAAGTTATATGCCCCAAACTATTAAAAATCTACGGTTTGATAAAATTGATATTATCAATAAGTATATAAACCTTATTTAAACTGCAATTTACATACCTATATATTTCACCCGATCATCTTTATATTTAAAATTTTAATCCTTTGTTAAAAATTTCAATTAGAAGTAAAATTTTTATTATTTATTTCGTTGACCCCTAATGAACAATCAAAACAAATATGATTTAATCACAAGAAACCTTCAGGAGATAATTGGAAAAGATGAGCTGGCTGAAATTATAAGCAATAGAAATTTAAAGTTATACTGGGGAACAGCACCAACTGGGAAAATACATATTGCTTATTTTTTGCCTCTTTTAAAAATTAAAGATTTTCTTGATGCAGGTTGTGAGGTTACAATCCTTCTTGCCGACCTACATGCACTTCTGGATAATTTGAAAACAAAGCCAGAAGAAATTGAGTATAGAACTAAGTATTATAAAATAATGATTGAAACAATGCTTGAATTTTTAGGTGTAACAAAAGGTATAAATTTTGTGCGCGGTTCGGATTATCAAAAGTCGGAAAAATATGTTATGGATTTATATAAGATCAGTACAATTACAAACTTGCGGGATTCGCGGAAAGCAGGAGCCCAAGTAGTTAAACAGATCGATGATCCGCTTATGAGTTCTTTAATTTATCCTATGATGCAGGCATTGGATGAAGAATATTTAAATGTTGACGCACAATTCGGAGGTGTTGATCAGAGGAAAATATTTACATATGCTATGAAACATCTACCTATTTTGGGATACAAAAAACGAATCCATTTGATGAATCCAATGATTCCAGGTATAAATTCTGCTAAAATGAGTGCATCTGACGAATTTTCCAAAATTGATATGTTGGATGAACGATCGGTTATCGAGAAAAAAATTAAAAAATCATTTTGTGAACCTGGAAATAAAGAAACTGGTTTATTGTTTTTATTAAAATATATAATTTTCCCAATCCTTAAAATTAAAGATATGACATTCAATGTCAATGTTTACGAAAGTAAAAGCACTTGTGTTTTCAAAAACTATGAAGATTTAGAAATTTCTTTTGTTGCAAAAAAGTTACACCCTGGCGATTTAAAACCCGCTATTGTTGATTTTATTGATGAAATTTTAAAGCCTATTCGTGATAAAATGTTAATTCATAAAGATTTAATTGAAAACGCCTATCCTAAAAAGAAAAAATAAATTTTATTGAAGAATAAGTTTAAAATTTTTTATTTTTAACTTTTAATCATCATATCTCCATTTCTTTGTTTAAAAATTCAATATCATATATTTCCGATCCTTTCATTTTTTCTTATTAACAACTGACTATATCATTAAATTATATTTGGTTTTTCAACTAAAGATTTTTTTAGCCCTATAGCTTATTGGTTAACACTCTTGAATATACAATTTAAACATCGTGTCTCAAATACAGCTGGCATAACCTTATTAAATAATCAGGAAATTTAATTTATCGTCAGTAACTACAGTAATAATATATAATTGTTATAATAAGTATAGCTGATTAGGTCCTAATCTAATACAGTGGTTCCCAACCCGGGGTCTGCGGTCCCCCGGGAGACCGGCAAGGGGTTTTTCTAGGACCCCGAGAGAGTTTAACAAAAAATTATGATTATAAAAAAATTTAGAATTTTAGCCCCTATTTTAAAAAAAAATAATAAATCAGGATAATTTTTAATTCTTTTACGTATTTTTTATCCACATATTTGTATAATATATATATTACATGCAGATAACATCCATAGCTGCCAACCCAGAGAGTCGTATCAAACCTTGGATCCGAGGCCTTAGTTCCTGGTGTTCCAATAATACGTCACTTCCTAAGCTACCCAGAAGCCCAGCTGTATACGCGATTTTCGTTTTATCA
>SDVU01000827.1:0-10287 GCA_016256075.1 Dictyocoela muelleri | reverse complement strand
CAAAAAAAAAATATAAAATCCCCCCATCCCAAATATAAAGAAAAACTGTTCGTTATACTAGGAACAAAAAAAATAGAAAAATATAATCTTTATGAGGTTTATAGTAAAAAGAACATATTTTATTTATGTCAGGAAATACTAAATACTATTCCATATATTTAATTACCTTAAATATTATATTGGTATTAAATATAGTTCTGTTCAATTAGCAAAGAAACAACTAACATGACGAAATAAAAAGATATAAAAAATATATTTCAGACAAACAAAGAATAATAATTAACAATAATGAAAGATAATATAAATGAATAATTTTCAATATAAAATTAAATAATAATGAATATATGATCAAATGATTGATTAAATATATGATTAAATGATATAATGAAATATATAATGAATGATTGAAAGAGATTAAATGAATAAATGATTTTTTTGAATAGATGATTGGACGAATAAATGATTAATTTAATAAACGAATAAATGATTTATAAATTGAAAAAATTAATGAATTAATGAATAAAGTAGGAATACATGAGAAACGGTTCGCTGATTTGTAGAATGAATGATACATCAGATTATTAATGATTGATTGATTAATTAATGTATGATTGATTTATAAATTATAAGAGAAATTGATTAACGAATGATTGATTGAATAATTGAAACATTTAATCATTAAATTTGATTAAAGTAATAATGATGATCTAATGATTTACGAATGTTTGACGAATTGCTTCGACAGCTTTAAGAAAAAAATGACGAAATGCCGAAATATATTTAAATATATATATGACAAGTGTCGTTAAATATTGGGTGGGTTCGTTTAATGACGAGTGAATAAACAAAATGCTTTCATAAACTCGCCTGCATATTAAGATCCTTAATTCGCTAGAAAAAAATTAACGGCGCTACAAATGAAATACAAAATTTATGCTTAAAACTCTTTTCATACACCCCTCTAAAAAAATTATGTAAACTAGGCAATATACATTAGCAAAGAAAAAAAAAATCTCTTAATATAGTCTTATATATATTAAAAACTATTTTTGCAATTATATAAGACTATATTAAAAAAATTTTATTATTCACTGCTCATGCCATATGCCTAGTTTACGAAATTTTTTTAGAGGTGAGGGGTATAAAAAGAAGTTTAGAATATACATTTCTAAAAAAATTTAACATACATATGAAAATAGATTTTGGACTTCATATGTTAGATTATTTAATGATATTCCAAAACAACAAATTCATGTGAAGGTATACTAGAGATTTTATTATCGAGAGAAATATATTCTTCTATATTGCTATATTTGTTTCTGTATTGCAAAAATTAAAGGAAGTTATAAGATTTAAGTATATACAGATAATTGAATGGTGTGTCTGGTCCATTACAAATATTATTTTTCGTATGAATAAATTTAAAAAAACTAAAACCAAGAATTATATTATACCTGATGGCAATAATTATAAATATATTATTATAAAAGTGATTAATGATAACTAATTGATGATTAAATTATTTTTAAATATTTTTTTTTATATATTTATTTTAAGCGAGTTCGTGATTTTAATTGTGCTGGCCAGTTTTGCACTAACTTGCCTATAGGCGAGTTCTTTGCGGATAATAACGGAATTCATGAATGACGAATAGATTTGTTAAATGTGAGTTGATGCGTGGAATGACGAGATGATTGAACGAATGAATGTTTAAATGATGGAATGATAGAATGAATGAATTTAATGAGTATAGTTGAATTGATGATCTAATGAATTTTTGAATAAATTAATGTTTTAATAAATTCCTATATGAATAGTGAATATTTGTATGAATATATTATTTGTATTCATAAATAATTATTTGATTGAATAAATATTTGATTTGATAGTATAAGTAAATTTATTTGTTGAAATATTTTTAGAATAAATAATAAAACGACTTTTTCATTTGCAATTTGAATAATTATTCTATTAAAATACCCAATAGAAAAATGTCGGATCCAAAGAATAATATAGGAATAAAATGGAATCTAATGAATTATAAATATTGGGTTTAATAATAATTGAATGCTGAATGACATTATCAATTAATAATTAAATGATTTTACTATAATAAAAGGTAATGATTATTTTTTTATTTATGCATGATACATGGGAGTAGTAAACATAAATTAACAATGAATTTTCGAAAATAAATTTTTGGAGATGAATGATATAAATTAATAGTATATATGAAACGACATACACTTGGTTATAGTAAGGACAAGTACTAGTTTTTAATTAGCAATAATTGATTTTAATGAAATATTTTGAATAATAAAAATAACAGTATTTAAATTTATTTAAATTGAATATAATCATAAAATGTATAAGCTCGTCGAAAAATACTAAAACTAATGTTAGCAAACATTAATACAACTTTATATCATTAGATAAATTTAAAAGAAAAGTGAAATTAAATTCGAAATGATGTATAATAAAATGAAGACGGTCGACTGAGTGTTTTTATTATTTTGAAAATTGTTTGAGTTTATAATTTAAAAAAAAAATTTCTTTTAAACAAATAACAATTTTAATAAGATTTTCTATAATTTATTCATTTGGTTGTAAGAAAGCTTTTATTATTTTTTTTATTTCGATATTTAGAATTTATTACTGGAATGTAGATATATCCAAACAAGTGTTTATCTTTTAAAAAAATTAAGAACATAACTTAACATTTGCAATATAATTATTTATAGCGACCTAACGGCAAAATTAACAATAAATTTTTTTTTTGTATTTATTTGTGTATTCATAATTTTATTTGATATTATTTATTACTAAAATCAAAGAAAGCAGTAAAAACAATCCTTTATTATATATTTATTCTTGAATGAGTTTTTTGTTACAGAGTTTACATAATGAACAAGATAGGAATGGTAGAAAAAAGATTTTGGAAAATTGTTAGTATAAATTATAAGATTGAAGAAAAGAAGCCCAAGGTTTCGAGAGGTTTAATAAAGCTTAAATTATGCACTTAAATAAAATAATTTATTTTATAATTTGTTTCTTTGCATATTCTTTTGTTCTAAAAAAACATTACATTATTTTTTTTTAAACTCAAAAAAAGTTTATCTAGATGTTGATAACCCGATGATGCTTGCATATAATCAGACCTCAGTAAATTTAATATTAAAAATTTATAAGATACTTATTTTTTGTCTTTTATGGTGAAATAGAAAACCCATTAATACGTTCGAAATATAATTCTTAATTTATGAAAATTTTTGGAATTCTTTAGAAAGTGTCCAAGACCAGGGTAGCTACTTGAGAACATATATTTTATAATAAAATCTACAAAAAATTAGAAAATAATAACTCAAAGAAAAATTTTAATATAACATTTAAAATACTTTTAAATTCTTTCTGATTAGCTTTCATAAGAACACTTTTTTTGAACTATATTCAATCAAACAATTATTAATATTACGCCACATTACACCATGTTCATTAGGCATTGTACTTTAATGATGCGGCCAAAAACCCTCAATATTATTTGTGTGTTTCCCTCCAAAATTATGAATCATTGACTATGATTTACGTCTTTATTTTTAAGTCACAAATTTTCTGATACACCCGGGTACGATAAATATCCATCTGTATGAAATTTAGAAAGGATACCAATTTTACATCTAAAATTTAATTTTTGTTTCTATTTGCCTATTATCTTCTCGTTTGATTAGAAACCAACTTTTGTCTTCTGAATAAATAGCATTGAGTATCGTATCTGTATCTTTGAAACAATAATCGGTAGATGTAGAATATCTTATACAACACATCTTCGAGATAATACTGATTCATTTGCCTCTACAACCTTACCTGGACCCCTCAAAGAATTTATACCTTTCAGAATATCTTTAAAAACATTTAAGTAATTTTCGTTTGCAAGAAGATTTGGTCGAGTCGGAAACGGAAATAAATTAAGAAATTGACGATATTTTATTTCATTTAATAGCAAAAAAATTATATAAACACGTACATTTATATTCAAATTACTTCCCTCTTTTCTCAACTACAATGCAAATTCGAACATCTATATATTATAATTTTCTTTTTACCTTGGTTATATAACTGTAGCTAAGATATTCCTAAGCATTTCAGACATGTTATTTTTATCTTAAAAATTTCATTTATAATAAAAAAATTTAAAAGACATTGTACGTCTGAAAATATTTTCGTCGACTTTTTTAATTTCTTTGGGGTTCAAAAATTTTGCTTTTCTTTATAATGTGGTCTATTTTTTTAAAAAAATAGACCACGTTCTAAATAAGACCTAAAAAATTAATATGTGATATTTTAACGATTAAAGAAATGGCATACAATATTTATAAAAACACTTAAAATATACAAAGAGATTTAATATATGAAAATTACTAAATATAAATAAATAAAGATATATTAATAGAAAAACATATCCTAAAAAACCTTTAAAGCGTTTTCTACTTTTGTAAATATTAATTTTAAAAACTTGATAACCAAAAAGTTAAATTTTTAAAACATTTATTACCACATTATAAAGCTTAAATTTTTTAGGATAAAACAAATTTAGAACATCAATTTTTTTGTAAAATCATAATTTACGAAGTTTTTACTGAATTTTATTTACATTCTTTATAAAAGATTTTAGAAATAATCATTTATTATTTATTTCTTAAACGCGTTTTAATCAACTCCTTTATTTCTTTAAATAAGTTTTAAAAATATTATTCTTCATTACCAAGTCAATTATGTCTAAATAAGAATATTCGCTATTTATCATTAAAGCAATCGTTTCTCATGTATACTTATCTATTTTATTGTAATTTACATGGCTTAGAATTATATTAACTATAGTATTTCTGATATAATCTGTAAATTTTATATAGTTTAATATATCTAAATGGTAGTCTTTAGACTTTAACTGAACGTTAATAAGCTCGTCTTTTTTTTCTAAAAATATGCTTTACGAGTTTATGTGAAGAGGAAAGTTTTAAAGAATCATATTATTTTCTACAAAGAATTCTAGATCTTTCATATATTAGAAAAACAAGGATAAGAGCATATAGTAAATCTTATGAACATTTGAAACTAACACAGAATATATTTTCAAGAATCTTCTTTGGATTATTTCTAATATTTCAATAGCTGTTTTGCTAGATGCAAGAAGTATAAGGTAATTATCAATATGAAAACGCACATATTTCATAAATATCAAGTTGTAGTAAAGTTTTTTTAAATGTTTGGTGTTTTTCTAAATTTTTAAAATTTCATTTGTATTTTACATAACAAATTTGTACATTTCTTGATTGACATATTAATATCAGCACTTTTTATGATAAGATAAAAAACAGATATTGCATTTTGTTTAATTTATGTATTTATTCAGCATTTATAAAAAGATAATCATTTTTTATATAAGAAAATATGATTTCTTATAATTTATTATATATTTGTTTTCCAGAGAATGTAAAAAAAATATATCGAGAAAATTTTAACTTTTTTGTCATATTGTCCGCCATAATAAGAATGTCATCAGCATAAAGTAATACTTTACATTCTAAAGAAATTTTTCAGAATAAACTATATCATCAATAAATATATAAGAAAAAACAGGCGACAATATAGATCCTTAAGATAGTATTATATTCATATGCTATTCTAAACACCAAAAATTATTATTTTTTTAAAACGAGTGAGATTGAAGAGGTAAAATAAAAATTACATATTTTTTCATGATACTTGATATTCATTCACTAATTTTGGTTATACTATTGACAGTCTACAGTTTCATAATCATTCTGTACATCCAAGGTTAATATTATCATTTACATTAGACCTTCGCAAATATGTATCCAAAACCAATAATGTATCTTCTCTTATATTACCGATTTTGAATCATATTTTAAATTAAGAGATATTTATATTCAGTCTTTTCAAGATGAATTTTTCATAAATTTTTAAGCGTACGGAAATTGCTATTCTCTGAAAAATATTTTTGTTTTTTCTTATAAGAATAATCTTAATTTCGTCGCCATTCATTGTTAATCTTCTTTTGTATAGACAAAAGTTTTGTAAATGACATAGCCGTATTATAATTTTAAAATCGATCAATTTCAACAATTCGTATCTTATCTCCGACCTGACTCCCGATTTATTATTACCCATCGATTTTATTATTTCTTTCTATTCCTGTAGATCAACACATTTGATGCTGTCAAAATTGTTAAAATAGAAATTTCTTTATACTTTTCAGCGTTCATATCTCTTCTGAGCAACCCAGCAATTTTTTCATATGATGACCATTATAAGAATGCCTTATAGGAAGACCGTTTATATATTATTTATATTTTTCGATTTAGCCCAAGAATAATTGTAAGAATAAATATTTTTTGAGCTAATAAATTTGAATACCTCTTTTGGTTACTTCTTATCTATATTCTTATCAGTTCTGAAATTGTTATTTTGTATACTATTAATATTTTTATTAGATTTTTCTAAAAAATCTGTATTATATTTGCCTAAATATTTCTTTCAATCTTTAACATTTTCTACTACATTATAGTATTCTAATTATGTTAAAATACTCGTACCACATATTCTTTGATTTTTTGTAGATAGGTGACAGACAGTCATTCTTCTTAAAACTCTTTTTTACTTTTTCTAATTCTAGTAATTGGATACAGAACTTTTCTTTCTTTTTATAAACGACTTTGCCTAAAACATTAATCCCTCTATTTACATGATCTTACAGCATCAATTCTTTGTATAAATATCTATATCTATTTATGGAAAATATCTTTTCTGTTTTGGTAGAAATTGCACCTTTTCTATATATTGAACAAAAGCTGATTTTCTGTTAATCCTATATCTGCACAAATTGTAGTAAGTAAGTAAGTAATTTATTTTATATGACTCACCTACATTAATATCTCTAATTAGAAACATTTTGTTTTTCCTGACTAAGAGAGATGTTAACAATTCTGAAATTAATTATTCTAGGAGATATATATAAAATGTAATAATATATATTATACATTTCCACAATACTCTTATTTAATTTTCATGAATAACATTATATTTAAGATTTTTTTTTCATCTATAAGCATTCCATGATCAATCTATATCTATTTAAGACCCTCTTACTAGGCTTAGTATATGCGAAAATCCAATTTTCTGAGATATCATAACTATCGGCCATGTCTCAACTAAATATATTAAATAAATATCTTTTGAGTAGTATGACGAATACACTAAGTTTTTTTAATAGTATAAATCCATTTATATTTAAGAAGATTAAAATAAACATATAAGAAGAATCATGTTTAATATTTTCATCGTCTAAAAACTTCTTATTCTCATACCAACACAAGTATTATAAAAAAATGGTAGAGTTTTCTATTTTAGACAACTTTTTACTAAATTTAGAAAGAGCGATAAATTTAGATTTGTTTCTTATAGATATATTATAAAACCTATCTTTTGTTAATTGGATATTTTCAGAGTCAGCAAAAAAGTAATAAATGATAGGTTGGGCCTTATTTAAATTGGGTCTATCTTTAAGAGAATCAGATACGAAAGTATCAAATATAAGTTCACAGATTTCATCGCTAATAAAATATATATTTTTTATATGTTTCTCATCAATAGTAGTTTTTTCCCGAATAAAATTCTTAAGAACTCATATTTTACAACGATGAATATCCGTTATATAACCTATCGCAAATTTTGTTTTTTTTTATCAATAAAATTCTCGTTCATACTATTTTCATTTTTTTCATTTTTTTGCAATCTTGTTCCTTATTTTTTACTTAACTGCCTTAATGCTATAATGTAATATTTTTTTTATCTTTATTAATTTCTAATTGTGTTAATAATTCGTAATCATTTCTTTTTATAATATTATAAAATATCAGTCAACTTATTTAAAAGTAAATTACGTTCACGTAGCTCTTCTAAAATAAAATATAATATTCTAGAATTTTCAGTGTCAAATGAAAACCAGACATCACACATCTCGCTTACATCAGTATGAATCTAAAATTGATATCTAAACAACAACGGATACAAATAAACTTATATTTCTTTTCTGTTGTATTTTTTTTTAAATTCTTACTAAAATATCAGTAATTTCAGTCGATAGACTATTCGGGGCTCTTATTTTTTTATAATGTGTATATTTTCCAGATGATAATATTGATAATATTATCGGTTATGTTTGTGACATTTATATTAGGATCACAAAGGCTTTCTTCTATGTAATTTTTGTTTTTTAAACTTAATCGTATCTGTTTTTTATTAAATGTTTTCTTTTATGAGGGGTTAAGACGTTAATAGGTCTGAGTTAGCCTGACCAAACTTCTTTATGCTTCTTTCCAAGACATAAAAGCCAATAGCCTCTCGATTCGACAGACTTTTCAGCTATAACTTTTGATTGCATTAGAAACGATCAAACTAGCAGTAGAAATAGAACATTATACAGTAGATGTAAAATAATTAAACCACAATTATACATTATAACAAAAAAAATCATGTAGAATGATAAATAGGTATTATAAGAAAAATAAAAGACAAAATCAGGAGAATTAATTTCCTAAGAAATGATCACTATAACTATCTGTAGAACAGTATATAACATAAAATGAAATATGTATTAGAAATAATAGAAAGTAAAAAAAGTATTTATACAAGTATTTATAAGTATAAAGAACAATAAAAAAATATTATATAAACTAGTAAAGTATAAGATAGAAAAAGAAATATTTATATACTAGTAGAACTATAGAGATTAACCTATAATTCAAAATACATAATTATATAAACAATAATTCTCTATAAGAACAATATTAATAATATATATAAAAGAGAAAATGTATAGATAAATATATAAATAGAACAGTGATACGAAAACAATATACATAATTCAATGACGATACTTAAACAAAAAAAATAAAAACACTTTACATTTATATCTTACATAGAACGTTACTAGTATAATATATATAATATATTAATAAAAGTATATATTTTCAGAATTATATATCAATTATATTTAATTAAAAAAAATGATATGAGTATATATTAGAAACATAAATGAGTTTATAGTAATGTAGTAATGACACACTTTAGAATTGTTAAAGAATTACAAAAAGCTTTTTTTTCGTGGGTTTTTTTAAATAGTATTATTATATTGTATTACTCAGAACAGTTTTTAGACATTTTGTGACGTTTGTCACATCACATAGGGTGTATATCTAAATTTTTGCAAATACAAAAAAATAATCAAAATAACGGTTTAATAATATATTATATGTTTACTATTAATATATTTTTATTTACTTAATGAATATAGAAAGTAAAGATTATTAATATTATATTTATATTATATAATTTATATATATATATACAGTAGTGGTCGATTTTTTCAGTCTCTAAAAATTTTCTATTTTTTCGATCTCGAAGCAAATAATGCACCCTAGTGTTATTTACGTAATAAAAATTGATTAAATATAGCACAAATATAATATAAATCTCTTTTTAGCACCAATATAAGTGTACATAAGTTTTTTTAAAATTTTGGAAGTCGAAAATTTTGATCTTGTCGAGTTTTTTGATCCCCTATTTATTTTAAAAAGTATATACGGTTATTTCAAAAGCAAATATTATTTTATAAGCATTTTTTGGTAAATTTTTTTTGTCCTTATCAAAAAAATTCGAAAATAATAAATTTATTTGTGATATAAAAAATTGCAGAAAAAAATAAATAGCAAAGAATATATAATAAAATCTTAAGTGTAAATGTATAATATTACCAAACCTATCACACATCTATTCTTATGAAAATAAATTCTTTAATAGATATTTATTAAGCAATTTTTTGATAAAATGATGTTTAAATTTGTTTTGCACGCTAAAATAATATTAAAAATTGTAGCATTCATATGTTAAAAATATAAAATTGCGAGGAAAAACACAATATTTCAACACGCACAATTTTTTTTATAAAAACTCGGTTTTTCTCTAAAAATAATAGAGCTTAAACAAAACAACAAATTATTTTGTAAGTTTTTTTTTTAATTCGTTAAGTTGCGTCACATTAAATAGTTAAGCAGAAAGTGCTGATTAACCATGATAGACATCTTTTGATCGATTTAATATCGAATCGTTCAGATTTTATGGAGATAAAGTCTTCAATACAGACAAAAAGAGGTTTCAAACTTGGACAAAGGCCCATAATTTATGGTTTTTTTTTATTAAAAAAAAAATAAC
>SDVU01000826.1:0-10216 GCA_016256075.1 Dictyocoela muelleri | reverse complement strand
AAAATAACTATACTACGGGAGTTACCACATTAAAATGACCCTCTTTTTGATAAACAGTTTTCTCTCTCCTAAAATTTTTATATTGCAAAGGTGATAATTTATATTGAAACAGTACCAATTAATTAATTAATTAAAAATTTGATTTAAACTTTCAAATAAATTGATTAAAAATTACAAATAAATTTATTAAAATTTAAAAAAGATAAAAATATTTTTTAAATATAGTCAATTTTATTTAAAAATATATTATGACAATTTTATTAAATTTTTCTTTTCCAAATAATTAAAAAATTCAAAATGAATATAATTTTAAAGTTTTTATGATTTTTAGTAATGTTTACTCTAAACTGTTTTTTTAATTTTATTGGGAAAATAATTTCGTCCGACTGAATTGTTCTTTTTATCTTTAATTTTAAGTATATCTATAGCAAATTGATTTTTGCATTAAAAAGAGCAGTATCAGAATTTTCAGAACTGTGTGTTACATTTAGTTTATTTACGATTTATTTAAACCCTTAAAGTTTTTGATTACTCAATAGGATATAAATGCTTTAGCATAATACACCTTTTTAGCTTTATCAGTAAATTCGATTTTGACATTTAAAATTCTCACATATTCATGATAGCTTTTCTTCATTTTTACGATTAAAAACATAAATGTATATATTATAAATAATTTTTGTTAATTTATTTGTGTTTTCATTATTTTTATATTCATGAAAGGGTTTCGTCGTTTTTTTTAGGATTTTCACCTTTCGCCGACCGAAAATTACCTTCGGTGAATTTTCGGTCAGCGATATAACATGGAAAGCATTCTTTATGAAGGTGAACATGATCATGGAGAAGGAAAATATAAAATGGGAAACTGAAGATTAATAATTTATTAAAAAATATTTTTAATATTTTTATAACTATTGAGAATTAGAGTTCTTTGAGGTTTTTAACGATAAAATTAAAATTAAATTATAATTAATTTTTATTAATATTTTCATCTTAAATTTCAAAAAATATAAAATTTTTAATATTTTTAAATCATTTATCTGGCAAATTTTTATTTATTTCTTAATACTTCTAAGTTTTGATAGAAATACTAATCATTTTTATAAATAAAATAAAATAAAATTTTATAAATTCGGACGAGTTTACGGTAAACTCGCCGAAAAGAATGCCGAACACTGCCCTTGGTGAGTTTTCAGGTTGTCCCTTTTCTAAAAATCTTTTTTTTATTTGTTTAAAAACCTCAAAATGCTTATTAAAAGACTCTACAACATTTGTCTTTAAAAAAAATCACTGAAAAAATCATTAAAAAATTGAGTCTTCTTTACAAGCGGCTCTGATCCAAGATAGCTACCCAGCGCAATATTTTTTAAAAATTAAATTTGATTTTTTTATAAAATTTTTGATTTTTAAATTAAAATTTTTATTCTTGACAATTACAGGATTATTCATTTATATAGATCACTGTATTAATTTATATAGATCACTGCATTCATTTATATAGATCACTATATTCATTTATATATCACTGTATACATTAATATAGATCGTTTTATTCATTTATATAGATCACTTTATTCATTTATATATATCACTTTATTCATTTATATAGATCGCTTTATTCATTTATATAGATCCCTTTATTCATTTATATATATCACTTTAATAAATTAATAAAATTTTTGAAAATTAATTTTAAACATGAAATTAATAACCCCTATTTGCAACGAAAAAAGAGAATAACAATTACAAAAATATAATATCAAATAAAAACAAACATTGAAAACAAACAGTGAAAAATAGTATTATGACAAACATTGTCAACAAACATTGTCAACAAACATTGTCACAAACATTGAAAAAAACATTGAAAACAAATATTGAAAACAAACATTGAAAACAAATATTGAAAACAAACATTGAAAATAAACATTGAAAACAAATATTGAAATAAACATTGAAAACAAATATTGAAAACAAATATTGAAAACAAACATTGAAAACAAACATTGAAAACAAACATTGAAAATAAACATTGAAAACAAACATTGAAAACAAACATTGAAAACAAACATTGAAAACAAACATTGAAAACAAACATTGAAAACAACATCAGTCATTTAGAAATTTCTGGATACATTCCGTTCATACACGGCAGTAATCAGACAGCAAGAAAAATGTGCAAAAAAAAAACTCGAAAAAAATTTGAAAACACTTAATTCTAATAAAAATTCATTTTACCAAAAAGGCGAATTATTTTTTGTTAGAAAAATTATTTTTATTGTAAAATTTAAGACCTTTTAATTATAATTACCCAACTTCTACTTTTTTTTAAATTGATTGAATATTTTATCTATTGTCGTGATATTTTTATTATGAATTTTATAAATAATAGTAAATAAAAAGCTAAAAAATATCATAATTGTTAATGTTACATTTTTATTCCTATAATAAAAATATATACGATCAAAATTGTAATTATTTAATAATTTTAATCAAATAAATAATTACCCTGAAATTACCTTGTCAATCCATCTTCTCATATTATTAAATAAATTCACATATATTTTCAATTCAATACCCACAATCGCATCAACAATACATTCCTTTATTTGGGCAAAGGTAATTCGTGGAGAAATAGATGTCTGGAATCTAGCCTTTACAATCGAAAAATATTATTTTATAGGATTTAATTGCGGTTAATAAGCCAGTAGATATTTAATGATAGCTCCTTTTTCATTACAAATTTCTCCTACTCTTTGACTGTGATGGAAACGAGCATTATACAGTAATAAAATAGGCTGTGGAGATTCATCTCCTGATTTTTCTAAATAACGATCAAAAAATCCGCTAATATATATAAATTAATTGTCCCTTGTTTTATTTCATATGCAAGTGTTCCTCGGAGTTTTATCATGCTCAATAATAATATGTTAAACCCTCAGTTTCCGCGAACAACTTTTATTGCCTTTTAACCAACAAGGGGGTATCCATAATGTCTTTGAGTGTGAGGATTAAATCCACTTTCGTCAAGAAAAATTAATTGTTCATTAGGAATTTGATTGACAAAACGAGAATAAATTTTTTTTATACCAATCAACTGGGGAGTATTTCGCTCTACTGGAATTAGACTTATCCGTTTCCTACTGAACTTCATTTCTTGAATTACTCTTGAGATGGTAGGCTGTGATGTTTTTATACATAAATTATAAAGAGCATTCTTTATTTCTTTCTGAGTCGTTGTATTTTTTCTTATAATTACTTCAGATAAAAAATGTTTTATTTCATGTGTGCGTGTTTTTTAGCCTTTTTTCTTAAGCATTTTTTAAATTTTTTTCTAGATTTTTCTCGATACACAATTTTCTTACTATTATTCGTACTGATGGGTATGGGAAGGAAAGTGATCTAGAAATTTCTAAAATGCTGATATTGTTCGCTAATTTTTTTTGATTTATTATATTTTTTGTAATTGTTATTCTCTTTTTTCGTTGCATTTGAGGTTATAAATTTCAGGTTTTTAATTAATTTTAAAAAACTGTATTAATTTTTTAAAGTGATCTATATAAATGAATAAAGTGATCTATATAAATGAATAAAGTTATCTATATAAATGAATAAAGTGATCTATATAAATATTTAAAGTGAACTGTATAAATAAATACAGTGATCTATATAAATGAATACAGTGATCTATATAATGAACACAGTAATCTATATAATGAATACAGTGATCTATATAAATGAATACAGTGATCTATATAAATGAATATAGTGATCTATATAAATGAATAACCCTGTAATATAATAAAAAACATTAACTAAAATATAATTTTAACATTTCGGTAAAACTCTCATAAATTTCTCTTTAGAACATATAACAAAAATCTTCGCTTGAATGCATATTCGAATATCCAATTATCAATATTTTTTCTCATTACTCCGTTCTCTTCACACATACTCTTTTTTAAATGTACCCAAACCCCTTAATGTTATTAGGGCTTCCCGAAAAATGCTCCGGGCATTTTTCGGATTAAATTTGAGACATTTTTCTGAAAAAATGCACCAACTTTTTTATAAAATAATTAAAAGATTAAAATTTTAAAATTTATGAAATTTTTGGTACTACCTTGCTTTAGAGGCGTCAGGAATTTTAAGGAGGAATGAAACTGAAAAAACAGCTGATATTCCGAATCATGTGGGGTTATTAATCCTGGAATAAATTTTTTGGAAATATGAATTATATAGACTTTTTCTAAATTTGGGTTTGCCAAATTAAGAAAAAGTCTATATAATTCATATTTTCAAAAAATTTATTCCAGGATTAATAACCCCACATGATTCGGAATATAAACTGTTTTTTCAGTTTCATCCCTCCTCAAAATTCCTGAAGCCTCTAAAGCGGGGTAGTACAAAATTTTTTATTATATATAAATACAAATATTTTCATCAAATACTTCGAAAAATTCAAATTCATTATAAAAAAGTTAATTGGAAACTATTGTTATTATTAACTCTCTTGAATCTTTTGAGGGTTTTATTTTGCCAGATTTTAAATTAGTCATGATCAAAGTATTACTTCTTTCCCTTTTTTTCAAAATATAATTATCCTTCCTAGTTCAAGGGCTTTTTCGACAATTTAAAATTTAAATGGCGGTGATATGCTTCACGCGTGTTAGTATTGGTAGTTATTAAATTCAATATTATAAAATTAACTGTCCAAAATTTAATTTATTTTGTGGATATTTTAAATCTAGTCGAAAATATTCCCCGCGGTGATCTAGGCGGAAATATTCGCCATTAATGAATTAAAAGAAAATTTAAATTTAATTAAAATTCACTTTTATTAAATTTAAAATCCTCCTCATAAAATTATTTTTGTTATTATAGTAAAAACATACATCTTTTAAGAAACCTCTCCTTTCTTCTGTTTTAAAACCCATTCTCGATTTAATTTATTTCTTAGCAAATTATTAAAACATTCAACAGCCTGAGTATTAACTCCGGTATCTCGATTTATAAATTCATACTTATGACAAACAGTATTATTTATATAGTTGAATTCTCTTTAATTGCTATATGAATTATTCTCATCACACCATATATTGCTGTTTGATGCTACTTGGGAGTAATTATCGGCAAAAGTGTAATTTTTTTTTATTTGGTATTACACAAGCAAAACCCTTTTTATTTTTTGATCAAATTCAATAATACATAAAGCATCAGTACGATTACTAGGTGCTCGACCGCGTATTTTTAATTTTATAATTTAGCATGGTTTCATTTGCTTGAATTATCATGTTTTCGCCACCAAGTTTATTAGATGAAAAATCAGGATTGGGAATATTATCAACTATTTTGCCTATTATCTTTAAAATAGTGCATCTATTCGTAATACAAATAAGTTATAATACTAATTCTCGACATTCTAGATATATATAATAAAATTATATGGAATACATCTTTGTGTGGTACATTAATTCCATAAAAAAACTGTCAGATCTAACTGAAAAATATTTTTAATTATTGAAGCATTAAGTTGTCATACGCTTCCAAGCATATCCATCGATATTTCTGGAATATTTTCACAAATTACAAGATCCTTTGCATAATAAACAGAAAAACTCCGTTTTTAAATAATTATTAACGCTCAAAAAATTAATAAGAACAATTTTATTCATATTTAGGATTTATTCGATCAAAATTACCGGTTTCATAGGGGGCTCATAAAAAAAATTAAAACCTAGAAACGTCACCCTTCTTTAAACTTAGATACTATTATATCTTAACTTATACAAAAACTAGTCGAAAATACACCCGGGAATATTTTAATTTAGATCAGATATTTTGGCAGTGTTAATAATAAAATTTTTGTTAAAAAATTCATAAATCTCCAAATATGCTGCACCATTCTTTACCATTTTTTCTAATTTAATAAACGGTTGTTCAACAAAATTTATAGAAACATATGATAATATTATTAAATACTTTATAAATTTTTTAAGATCATTGTCTGCTTTATATTTGATTATAAAATTAAATTTTTGTAAATGTCTTATGATTATTTGGTTGAAATGAAAATAACATCCAAATAATTCAGTGTTAGGAAAAGATTTTAGTATCGCATTGTATTGTGCCAGTTCAAAATCCACAATAAAATATTTTTGTGATTGAATTTTTTTTAGATATTTAAATATATTCAAATAGCTATCATTTTTTTATGTTCCATCATTACATAACGATAGAAATATTTTTCCAAAATAAAATCCTTGTATAATGTAAAACTGACGATATTTACGAGGCGCGGTGTAAAATATCACATCTCCTAACCAAACTTCAGAATTAGACAATATTTTGTAATTTTTCATCTGTATAAAACATCTAAACATCTTTATTTTTTTCTGATATATTTAAATTTTTCTGAAAAAAACCTTTATCAAACGTATACAGTCAAACCCCAAAAATTCTCCACCTCTATAATTGTCCACCCTCCTTTTTTTCCATATTAAAAATGTTTTAAACAAAATTAAATGTAAATTCTAACAAAACCTCTTTTTTTCTAAACCTCCTTTTTGTCCACGTTTTTCCAAAAATTTATTTTAAAAACTATTTTTACCACCTCTAAGAATGAAAAATGCTTCAAATAAAAAGTTGAATCTTAAAGAAAAAAATAAAGTGATCGAATATAAAGAAAATTTTCCTACAACACCGGACACAAGAATCGCCGAAATTTTTAGTATGAAATTTTCTAAACCTATAGGCAGAAGATCTATAAAATATTTTTGGGATAACAAAGAAGCTATAACAAGTACCTACGTTTCTAACAACAATCTTTCTACTATACCTAGGCTGTTTAAGTTCCCTGAGTTAGATGCTCTTTTGAAGGATTTGGTAGATAGTATAGAGGGTCAAGGTGGATTTATCACAGACATTCTATTGAAATACAAAGCTTTGTCGATCTATAAAGAAATGCCAAATGACGGAAATATGGAAATCAAGAATGAAGATGGTGATTTTAAAGCTTCTAATGGTTGGCTTTATAAGTTGTAAGACGTCATAATATTTTTTTAAAACACTGCAGTGGAGAGAGCTATGAAGCTAATAGACAAATACATTGTTCATTTGAACAAGATATTAAAGCAAAAATTCTTCAATAGGGCCAAGATTACATCTTTAATTGCGATGAAACAGCTCTCTTTTTTTAAGTTAGCGCCTTCAAAATCTTTGGTGACCCGTGTAAGAAATGGAATAAAAAAAATATAAAGACCGCATAACAATAATGTTAGCATGTAATATGTCTGGTACCGAAAAACTAATTCCATTAATTGTAGGAAAGTTTAAAAATATAAGGTCTTTTAAAAATTTTTCAAAGTATTTTTTCTGTAGGTATACACATAATAAGAATACCTGGATGACATCGGCTGTATTTAATATGTGGCTGTTTGATATTAATCAAAAATTTAAAAAAGAAAGAAGAAAAATTTTACTCGTCTTGGATAATTGCCCAGCACACAAAATTTCTGTTGAAACATCACACATTGAGTTAATTTTTTTATCAAAAAATACCACATCTAAACTACAACCATTGGATGCTGGTATTATACGAAGCTTTAAGGCCAAGTTTTATGGTTATCAGTTGTCCTCTGTAGTTGATAAAATTTCATCTGGCATTCAAATGGAAAAGATTTTTAGTGGTATTTCCCTCATAGATGGAATAGTATATTCTAGATTTGCATGGGATGATGTTACTGACAAAACAATTCAAAATTGTTTTTAAAAGGCATTCTCATATGAAGAAAATGAATATGATATATCTAATGAGATAAAAAATTTGGCAGATGACGAGCATATTGATAATTTTGATCAAGTGACAAAATATTTGCTTCCGACTGATATAAGTGATAAAACAGAGTTCTTAAATTTTAATGTAGGATTTTTTGATATCTATGATGACAGATTTGGTGTTTATAGGTTAGAGGATTCTATGATAGAAGAAAGTGATATAGAAAAAAAGATTATAAATAATGATAATAATGAAGAAGAGACAATAAACAACGAGGAAATCTCTCTTGATTGTGCAATATTGTCTTTAAATAATAAAAAAATGTTTATGTTTAATGACGGTAGGATTATCAAAATATCTATATACTAATAAAGACAGTAGAAAAAAGAATTAATAATGAAAGAAAAAATCACGTTATCGAAATATATAGGATTATTTAAAAAAAGATTAAAAGGTTAGGTTTATTTTTATAATTTTTTTTTTGAAATATGATATACTTTAATTTGATATTCCCTATAAAACCCTTTTTTTGGCACCCCTTTTTTTTCCACATTTTTCCAAATCCCCATTGATGGAAAAAAGGGGGTTTAACTGTATATATATTATACAAATTTTTGGATAAAAAATACGTAAAAAAATTCAAAATTTTCTTGATCAATTATTTTTTAAAAATGGGGGGGGTAAAATTCTAAATTTTTTCATAATCATAATTTTTATTTAAACTTTCTTGCGGTCTAAAAAAAAAACTTTCCGATCCCCGAGAGACCGCGGACCCCAGGTTGGGAACCACTGATCTATTGGATGTTAAAAAAATCATTATTTTCAGCAATACGTAATCTTTGCGAGATCTATTTTATTGTGTTAGATGATTATATAAATAACAGTTTATTATAAATACATTTTTATATGAATATATAGAATGAAGCCTAAATATCTCTACAGTGATAATATTTATAGCAACCTTTACTTTTTAATTCATAGAAATATTATCTAATAGAAGAATCAATCGGTGATGATTTAAAATTTGTGAGTCGTTTTCTATTTAAGGGGCAACCCGTTGTTAGGTAATTAACTGATAAATACTTTGAAATATCAGGAAAAGGATGTTTATGAAATTCATTGCTCATTCCAAAAATCATAACCCTTGGACACCACTGCCTTTATTACTTTTAATTTAGAGGGAACTGGCGGGAGTATGAGATAAACTCTTATTAATATTAGACTTATGCAAAATCTTAGATTGTCTTTTGTGTATTTTCGAGTAATGCTCATTACATCTTCCCCTCTCCTTGAAAAGACGGCAGCTTTTAATTGATACTCTAACCACTTTATTATTTTTATTTACGAAAACATTATTACCACTTTTTGAAACATGACAAATTCTAAAGGGACCAATCCATTGTGAAGAAATATTATCTTAATCATGGTTTCTAATAAAAACGTAATTGTTCACTTTATATTTAATTGCATATTTATTCTTTATAAGTGAAAAATTATATTTATTGCAATGATCTTGCAATTTATTTTTGATAGAATCATAATTAACTTTATTTTTTAGCCTTGTATTCTTAAAAATTGACTTCTGTACAAATATTTCGAAGGGAGTCGATCCGAGCGTTTTATTCGAGGAGCAGTATAGACTTACCAAAATTCTCTTACAAAGTTCGGATAGTTTAATCTTTCTGCATAATCTTAAGACGATACCAATTTCTTTATTTGCGCGTTCAGTTATAGCATTTCCAGTTGGGTTGTAGGGAGCAGATGTAATGTGTTTAATACTGTATCTGGCTAGTAGAGTAGCCTAATTCGAAACGAAATTGTTTGCATTGTCTGTTAGGCTTGATTTTGGTCTTTTATATCTTTTTAACCACATTTTTCAAGATTTTGACATACTGTTTATGAGTGAAAATTATATATGATTGCTATTTCAGAATAACGTGAAATAATATAATCAAATGAGCAATATCTAGAAGTTATTATTGCCACTAGTTGTTTCAAAGTGAATATTACTTTTGGGTACTTTGATATCAATACCTAAGGTTTCAATTGCGCGGATAAACTAACGATATTCATGGGGTATGATAATTTTAAATTATTTTATTTTTCAGTTTTTGAGATTTGACAGCTTGAACAAACATTATGATAAAAGTTTTTATTTTTGGGAGATCAATGTATTTTTTTTATTGTATTTTTGAAATTACTTACAACTGAATTCAAAAAATCACAATGAACCTTTGCCAACAATTTAATTATTTTTTCTTTATTATACGTTTTATTATTATCATATTTGTTGGTTTTTGATATTTCGATAAGTTCATATGGTAAAGATAGCCGTAACTATTTTTGTTCTTTGCTTTATAACTATACAAGCATTCCTAGAAAGTACATCTGCTTCAAAGTTCTTTTCGCCCTCAATATGTGTCAACTAATAATCATATT
>SDVU01000825.1:0-10293 GCA_016256075.1 Dictyocoela muelleri | reverse complement strand
CTGGTATTGATAAAAGAACAGTATCAAAGATAAAAGCAATTTTATTTCAGAAAATTAACACTTATTGGCTTAATAATCCCATTCGACTAGGTGGATACAGACGCAACGTTCGAGTAGATGAGACGAAACTCAATTTCAATGTTCGTTCTCATAGAGGAAGATCACCTACCTCAGCAATTTGGGCAATTACAATTGTTGATACACCCACAATACCTGCTCTGGGGTATGCAGAGATAGTAGAATCACATAGCGCTGACATTTTAATCCCCATAATTGACAGAGTCGTTCGTCCGGGAAGTTATATATCTACAGATGAATGGGCAGCTTATGGTAAAATAGAAAGTTTAAATGGTTATATACATTCGACTGTCTGCCATAAATACCATTTTGTTGATCCAAATACACATACGCATACACAGCATGTTGAAAGTTTGAACAACAAAATAAAATATGAGATTAAAAAGAGAAGAGGTTTTATAAATTCGCAGAAAGGGGATTTCCTCACCTATTTTTTATTTATTGATCATCATAAAGACGACGCACTGACAAAAATATTGGATATTATTAAATTTTATTTATTATTATTTTCTGCATATTTAAATTTAAAACATTTAACAATAATTATATGGGTTTTATAAAATTAACTTTGAAAATTACGGGGGTATGAAATACACTTGAGACATATGGGGGGTACATAATGATACTTGATCCAAAAGTCGGGGTAGAACGTTTTATTTGCTTTAAAAAAATAATTTTAGTTGTTAATATTTTATATGGCAGTTAGAAAAAGCGCTGGCGGTGTTTTTATGGACTGCTTTTCAGGCGAAAAATCCGGAAATATGCAGGAAATTTTATGTTAAAATTTAAAATACAAACCCCTATGTTAAAAATATAACAATATTAAGCTCACAAAAAGGTAAGAATAAAATTGTGAAAGATGATTTTATTTATAATCAAGACAAGATTTATAAGAAGTTTATAAGTTGGAGGTGCGATCGAAGAGATAATTCTATTAGAATACACACTGACTATTTTAAAAAAAAATATTTTAAAATTTCAAGGACATCATCATGAAAAAAAAATCAAACGCCATGTGAGATTAATTTTAAAAAAAAATTAAAATATTCTGATTTAAACACTACTGGTGATAATTTTATAGACGTTTTTACAAAAGAAGTAGTTCTATTAATTAATAAGGAGGAAAATCACATTAGAAATTTTTGATAGCTTAGAAAACTATTTTGTAAGTCATCGTGCAAACTTAGGTAAAAACAAAAAAAATGCAACAAGACTATTGTATTCGCATAAATTTACTTATGATGGTAAAAGATTTTTATTTTACAAATTTTAGAAGATGACAGCGGGTTTTCATATTTTTACCTCTGAAAAACATGTTTCTCTTCTTATAGAAATCTAATGTTAGGCTGTCTGAATGCACTTTTTTTATACATCTCCAAAAAACTATGCTCAGGATTATATAATACCTGCTTATCATTTAAGAATGATTCTAAATTTTTACATATTAATGAAAACCCAAAACTCAAAAATCTTATGTTTCTGCTTTTGAATAAATAAAAAAATAATTAAAAAACAACCAATAACAATGATAATTGATTGTGAAATTTCAGTTTATAATGCAATTTAGAAAGTTTTTAATAATGTAAAATATCAGGTTGCAATTTTCATTTTAATCGTATTACAACGCGATTTATGATTGAAAATAAAATAATTGATATTTATATAACAAATGAGCAGTTTAGAAAATACGTGAAATATTTATTATATATATATATATATGTCAATTTGACAGCATCCGAAGCTGCCAACCCGTAGAGTTGTCACCTCCCGTGGTCTGTAACCTTTGGTTTTTGATGTTCCAATAATACGTCACTCCCCTAGCAACCCTGGATTCAAGCTGTATACGCGATTTTCGTTTTATCAATGACTCAGCAGGATACAGATAATTAGTGGCCTTTTCATGTTTATTTTTATTCACTACTTTTTGCCGAGATGCGTCGCCGCACTCATCCCCACACCTAATTAGTCCTTTCTGCTTCACATTCACATTAGACCAAGTCTTAATAAGCTATACAAAACTGGAACAACTGTATAATATACTATAATTATATAGTTATGACCGCTTAATGTCATTCTCTCATTATTTATTAAAGATTGACGTCAGCGGGATTCGAACCACGATACTTAATTTTACATTCAAGAGTGTTAACCACTGAGCTATCTGTCCAATGAAATATTTATTTATACTTGCTTTTTTTCCTCCAGCTGCAGTTAAAGATAAATTTATAAAAATCACTGAAATAAAACTTGAAAGTTTTCCTTATATGTATATAACTTGATTCTTTGAACTCAATTTTATTAAAACAATTGCTCATATAAGAATTAGGAAGTTTGGAGTATTTATCTTAGAATAAAACATGATATTCCTACTACAACCAATAGTTGTGAGGCATATAATCGCCATTTAAATTCTAAAATTGAAAGAAAGAATTATTCTATTGGCAAAATTATTGATATATTAAAAAAGAAAGAATTAAGATTGAGGATAAAAATCTTTTTTAAAGACAGGATTTGGAAAAAAAAAGTAATAAGGTGAAAATGATAAAAAATTTCGTGTTAATTATGAGCATAATGATTCTTTTGAATTTTATGAAAATATATCACAATATATTGACATTTTCATTAAATAATATGCCTATTTTTTGCTTACCCTTTTGTGATATTCACATTGATATATTTTTAACCATAGGGGTTTGTATTTTAAATTATAAAAAATTTATCGACATTTTTACGAATTTTCGCCTGAAAAGCAGTCCGTAAAAACGCCACCGGCGTTTTTTCGGGCTGTCATATTGAAGTTTATTCGAGATTTTACAAAATTTTAATTATGCTATATTAATGCCTTATTTGATTACAGACATTTTATTTTTACATTAGTGGAAAACCAAGTCGGGCCACATGTTATATTTGGGCTGGGTCGCAAATTAGCCTAGCAGGCTGGATCTAAACTCAGTCAAAGTTGCTGTGTTACGACATTTTCAGCCACAAAAAATCAAAATCTGATGGTGAATTAAATCATAAAAAATTTTAAAATACAATATCAGTGAAAAAAGTAACACCAAAGAGTTGCATCTGATAGAAAATTGAGCTTAAAAAATTATAAACATTTATACTTAAAAATTTTTCCTAATTAAGAATCCAGGAATATTTTTATATAAATTCTGTATATATTTACAAAGAGGATTATAATAAATTAAGAAAAAGAGAAATATTTGCAAAAAATTGTTTAAGTAAATTAATCAATAATAATTTTGAAGATCTTTTATTTTTTGTTTTAAGATCAATTTTCATATGTTCATTAACTTATTGGAGTGCTGATATTTTATATAATCCCTGTCTGTTAAATAATTTGTCTTATAAAAAAGATATTACCATTATTATTCATAAAAATTGTTATTCATAAAAATTGTTATTCATAAAAATTGTTATTCATAAAAATTGTTATTCATAAAAATTGTTAGTCAATATTTTTTTGAAATAGATGACAAGTATTTTTAAAATAAATATTAATTAAAAGATTTGGTTCATGCCAGTTTGGTGTTATTTTAGAATTTTCATGTTGTTTTTTAATTTTCATGTTGTTTTGGAAAAATTTGGAAACAATACCAAAAGAGCATAAAACAGATGAAAAATTCAGTAATGAAAATAACTTTCCAATTAATCATAAATAAATTACTGATATTTGGGATTGTATACTTTGTAATAAGAATGAAATTCGCGAATATATGATTTAAAATATTATTTAAAAAACAAATTTCAGATAATGAAAGGAAAATTCCTGCTCAAAAAATTAAAATACTGATCATTTGATAAAATAAATAAAGAAATTGTACAGGTGGAGATTAATTAAAATGCTCCACGTAAGACAAAAAATTTCAGAGAATTTTTCTTTATTATTATTTTTGTTGTTTTTTAATTTTTAAAAAACAACATGAAAATTCAAAAACAACATGAAAATTCAAAAACAACACAAATCTGGCATTAAGCAAAGATATTTATTGTTAAATGTTTAGATTATAAAATTATAAATCAAAATTGATTTTTATTATTTATTTCGGTCTGTTTTTTTTGCTATTAATTTTTGACTTTGATTTTTTATAAATTTAAAATTTGATTTTTTTTTGGGCCGAAAAAGTCATAACTCAGCCACTGGGCTGATTTACGACTCAACGCATATTAATGCCATATTTGATTACAGGCATTTTATTTTTACTTGAAGGGAATACCAAGTCGGGTCACAAGTTATATTTGCTTTAAAAATATTAATTTTAGTTGTTAAGATTTTATATATAAAATTTAACAAACACTTAATACAAAATATATATGATATTATATAAAATATTTTTTTATCTAAAATTATTGCTAAAAAAATCAGCAAATTCAATATCTTTATAATTTTAGAAAAACATGAAAACATTAAAATGATTAAGAAGTGTATCAATGTATATGCCATGGCTATAATGCTTAGTTTTTTTTGAGATGTATGTAAAATTTTTAATTTTATGAATTTGAACTTTCGTTATAGGATCTATATGGAACACAGTATGATTTACCTGATCTATAAAACAATTATTGATATTATTATAGACGGTTATTTATCTGATACAATGTAAGATTTATTTTTTATTTCTCTTTGTATAATAGGCAATAGTGTTGATATTTTTCTATCTTTAACTACCTCAATATACCAATAACATCTTTTATTTTCTACAGCCCCCCAAAATCCATACAGTCTTGACTAAATTTCTCACACTGTAGTGCTTTTAGCCTAAAATTTATCGTCAATTTGAATTTACTTCAGAATTCCTCCAAGTTGCCTTGTATTTTGTCTCACATAATTTGAAATTTTATTTATAAAGAATTTAATTAATTTTGAATATAACAATTCACCTATTCCACAATTTTCCATAACATATTTATGTATAAAATGCACTTTTGAATAAAAATAAAAAGCAAGTTTGAAGTAGGCGAAAGGTGTAGCTTTAATTTTAGATAATGGGCAGTCATCTAGCAAAATATGTGTATTTGTACATTTACTACACTCCCATGTCTTTTCTAAATTATATTTATTACAAACTTTTATTTTCTTTATCTTTTCACACTTTTGACAAATATTATTGGGAACAATGGAATCAATACGGATAGTAATTGTATAATATTTTCATTTGAAGATATTAAATTAAAAAATTCATGATCCTTTAGTCGTTTTATACGTTTTAACATGGGGTTAAAAATTTCAAATTTTCATAGCAAATATAGCCGAGTGACACGACTTGGTTCTCACCACTTGGAAATATAAAATACCTATAATCAAATAAGGTATGATAAAGCATAATGAAAATTTTGTAAAATTGCGTGATAAACTTCAATATGCAATTATTTATTTATAATATTATTTATGTAGCATTTTCCCAAAAAAATGATATAGATAAATAATTTCATATTGAAGTTCATCACGTGATTTTAAAAAATTCATTATGCTTTATTAATACCATATTTGATTACAGGTATTTTATTTTTCAAGAGGTGGGAACCAAGTCGTGGTAGAACCGTTCTTTTAATATTCATTTAAAAAAAGTGTTATATTAAAATAAATAAAAATCAATTTTTAATTTTGTGTGCATTCTCTTTGCATGAATGATACCCTAAAATCGTCTTTTTAAAACTCATAGCCTCTCTCGACATGTTTCTGGGTAGATATCTGTATCAATAAATAAAATTTAATTATTTTTTCCGTAAAATATTTAAAATGTTCTAATATTGTATTAAACTCAATACCAATTAATTGATATCGCCACATAAGTTCATCTAAGACATCCTTAAGAATCTCTTTTATATAGCCACAACTTACCATTTCGAAGATTTTCTATACACAAAAGACTCGATGTTTAAGTGCGTATTCCATCTGCTGGACCTATGAAATTTCTACGATGACACCCGGTATTGTAATAAAAAAGAAACGATTAGAGTCCATTATAGCCGGCCCATTCATCTGTATGAATAATGCTACGATTCAACACACTCTGGATATTAAAAATAGCATTGTATATGCATTTTTTCAATATGAATTATAAACGATTTTGAAGTCGCACCGCTCGTCTCGACTATACATAAAATTAATATTTGTGTGACTGTTCTCCCGACATGTATTTTTTGCCTAGCCGAGAAATAACTTTCGTTTAAATGGCAAACAATGCCTTCGATTCTTAACTGAATAGGATTATGTTTCGAATGAAATGCACATGGTTTTTTCAACCAAACCAAATCGCTTCAAAACAGTGCCTTTTCCTACTCCGATTAACTCGATATCTTTTTAACCTGATGATCATTTACCCAGAAGTAAAACAGATGTGCTATTCGACTTATTACTACATATGTCTTCTGTAGAACAGATCTTACTCTAACACTCTTCATTGTACGAACTTATTCGCGCATATAATTATTACACTTTCATAAAAGGCCATCAATGTAATTTTTGTACTGACAATTTCATATCTTTCTAACATTCAGAACATGATTTTTCATTATGAATGATCTTTTTATCCATTAAGAAAGCCAAAATAATCTTCAATTCTCCAGATATAATAAGTAATATAACTCTGATAAAAAAAATTAATCTGAACTGACATGGGTTTTTTCAAAAATTATATAGGGGGGTAAATGGACTTGGGCAAATACAGGGGAATAAATGGACTTGATGCAAATATAGGCGAGTAAATAAGCTTGATCCGAAAAGTTAAAATATAAATACCGAGTATTTTAGATTAGGTTGTCATTTTACGCAAATAGTACTAAAATAAGAAATCTAAATATGAGAATTAATTTATAAGTTATATATTTGTTAATTTGAGGCTGAAATATATTATGTCACGTGCGCAGCGCGTGACATATGCCAAACGCGAGAAATTTTACTTTTTTAATATTTGACATTTTAATTTTTTATATATTTATAATTACATTTTTTAATATTTTATTATTACATTTTTTTATTTTCCAATAAATTTTTAATTTTTTCTTGCATTGCCGGGACTCGAACCCAGATGGTTCAAGTTGATACAAATGTTGTTAACAACTCGATAAACTACACAGTTATTATTTTTTAATATATATATATTTAAAAATGAACTTGTACTAATTTTGTATTAAATTTTATTAATAAAACTTTATTAAATTTCTTTATAAAAATCCCTATATTCAACTTTAACATTGTCATTTTAAATAATTTTACCATAATTGATTTTTTTAGTTTTAATTCTAAACTTATCCATTTAATAAACTTATGTTACTAGAGAATTCTTCAATTATAAAAACCTTATCTTAAACATTAACCTTTTTTCAAGTGATAAAAATATATTTATATATTAATTAAATATAAATAATTACTTTTAAATCTAAATTTTTCTAAAATGTAATTTTAAATTAATTTTACAATTATATATAATTTGTTTTTAAGTTATTAGGCTATTTGGCCTAGTGGTAGTGACATTTGTATCAACTTGAACTATCTGGGTTCTAGTCCCGGTGATGCCGAAAAAATTAAATAATTATTGCAAATTTAATTATTAAGAATATAATATAATAAAAAAAAATATAAATATATACTAAAAAAAAAGTAAAATGTCTCGTGTTTGGCATATGTCACGCGCTGCGCGCGTGACATATTAGATCTTTTATTTGAATAAATTAAATTAATTTAAAATTTAAAATTTTAAGTTTTTTTTTGTTTTTTTCGTCGAAAATAGTCACCATTCGACACACGAGGCATATCGCGACCATTCTAAGTGAATAACAAATAATTAAAGCAAAATCTACATTTACAGGATCCGTTTAGTACTAACAAGAAAATTTCAATTATTAATTACGATCATTGTTAAAAACTATAAAAATTAAATCCACTGAAATAAAAATAACGAATTTTTTATTTTAATTAATAATAATATTTTATTTTAAAAATTACAGCAATCTTTTTTATTTACACATACATTTTTTCTCTTTACTTCTTCAATTAATTGTTTATGATTTTACTTTAAAACATGAAGTCCACGTAATTTCCGAGACTTGTATATACTGATAAACAAAATTTTTAATAAAAAAAACTTTTAGAATAATTATACAACCACACCATTTAATCTTTTTTTAGAGATCGGTTATTTATAGTTAGGCTTTTTTTAGCGCCCAAAATGATACATGGCTATCATAAAAAAATTTTCGAAAAAAAAATTTCTTAATATTTCTAATTCTCAAATTTCCAGTAAAAATAAACATTGACTAGGACCAATCACAGAATGTTTAATTTATAACAATATTTATACTTTTTATGTCAATTATTATAGAAATATAAAATTTTTTAGCATACTTGTAGATTTTAATTTTTAGAAAACAACGACTTTTTATTTTTAGAATTAATAGTTGTTTTTACTTAACCAAAGTGTATTTGAATAATCAAATGAGACAATTAATGAGAATAGATGAGTATGCAATTATACTTACTATTAACAGTGTTAATGATAATCATCGGTGTTATCTCTTAAATAAAACTTATCAGATTTGGATCGATAATCAACCTTCATTAATAATAAATGTTTAATATTTTCAACCTGCTAGGCGCCTTTAGATCAAGTACGATATGCGCAACTATAAATAACCTTAAAACTCCATATACACAGGAGATGTCAGTAAATATTCCCATATAAGATCTCCGGATAACCAAATTTTATATTCTCTCTCCTTATGATATGTTATAAAGATACGGTTATTAAAAACTTGTTAACTTCTTTTTAGCATACAAAATATCCTTAGTATCTACATAATATTTGATATTTTGTATATTATAAAGAACTTCAAATAGATTGAAAGTTCATAAAAGAATATTATCACTCTGAAAAAAACCTCCGTTAATAAATATAAGGCTCTATAACTGTTTTTTAATACTAAATAGAGCTAATAAACTGCCTTTCTTTATAATAATATTCCTTTTCACCGGCATTTTTGACAATTCATATAAATTGGTATAGTCTCTTACTCTTATAAAATGAAATATTTGGCATTTTAACGCAATTCATGATTAATTATGTTTATCATATTTTTCCATCTTTTTCTAGCCCAAAATAAAGTTTATAATAAAAAATAGTTTTGACACCACAATTGTTTCATTTTTTAGAGTTAAATAGACCTTCAAACAGAATAGTTCTTTTTAAATCAATTTCATATTCAAGCTTCTCATGATTTTTAACAATAGATAGGGTACTAAGATCTAGCGGAAATTTTTATATCATCAAATATCCTAGTCAGCATCACCGTTTCTGCTATGGTAATTTGTCATAAAGAAGTTCCGCCGGATTATAAATACCTTACACATTGCAACAAATCACGAGAAACTTGAATATGAAATCGGGTTATCCGGTGCTCCTTCGTATGCATACTTACTGGTGCTTCTATGGATATAGAGTACCATAACTACGTTTCTTAATTGATAATATTTTTAAGTGAATGAAATTATTGATTACTAAAATTTTCAGAATTTTATTTTTTGTCGATATAATATGCTGTGAGTTAAGATCAAATATTAAATTTGAAAGCCTATTATTCAAATTTGACATGTAATTATATTTTTCTACCATTTAATTTTTTTAATTACGGCAATCTTATAAAAACTAGTTTTATCAGTTTTGATTTCTGTAGATATTTATTTAAAATTTATTTTAAAAAAAAATCTGTGATTTGCTAATTCTTGCATATTTACAACATTTTAATCAATTTAAAATCGATTTTTATAAAAAAAACAATATAACCCATATGTTACTGGATTTATTCATACATATGATCAAAATTTTGACAGCAAAATTCAATAATCCTAATACCGGTGAAAATAACATTTTGGATATCATTGATTTCGACTTTACCGCGAATTTACCCGTCAATGATAAAAATTTCACACTTGATGAAATTGAAGAGTTTCTTGAAGGCCAAAATTCAAATGTGTTTGATAAAAATATAAACACTATCTTCACGGGACCAACTCAGTCTACCCAAACAAACACATCTCAAATTTTAGACACCGACCTAAATCCATCTCCAGGAAATTCAAATAATACCAAAACAATAATCAATAAAATTCAAAAATTTGAAATAATTAATCTTAAAATTCAACTAGAATTACTTGAATTATTCAATTACCGCCAAGTTTGTTTTAATTTGAAAATAATTGAGGATGAT
>SDVU01000824.1:0-10295 GCA_016256075.1 Dictyocoela muelleri | reverse complement strand
CAAATACATAAATAGAACACCTATTAATGACATAGCTTATGAACTTGATATTGACCGAGGTACCGTTTCTGAGTACAATAAATTTGTAAGAGAACTTATATGTGATTATGTAATCATAAAAAGTAATAAAATAAGAGGATTAAGTGAAGATATGACAAGAAAAGTGGTGTAAATTGATCAAAGTTTATTTTTTAAACGTAAATAAAACAGGGGACATTTGAAAAAGGGACAATGGTATGTTGGGAGAATTGAAAGAGGATCCAAAAACGTTTTTTTAATACCTGTTCAGAATAGAAATTCGCGAACAATATCACAAATATTACGTGACAATGTGCATCCCGGAACAACCATAATAACTGATTAGTGTAGGGCATATGAGGCCGCTCTTAACAATAATGATTTTTCTTAACACCAGCAAGTTAATCATTCTCATAATTTTGTCGATCCTGATAACGCCTCTATTCAAACTCAAACAATAGAAGGACTATGGGGGCATATGAAAAGGTTTTAACGTGGAAAAAATGGTATTTCGAAGGAGAAACAATCAGAATACCTAATTAAATTTCTTTGGGAGCATAAAATTGAAAAAGAAGACGGTTTAAAGCTCTTATATCCTTATTTCAAATAAATAATTGATTTTTATTTTTTAAAAAAATTGTAAAAAATTTTAAATTATTTAAAGGCGTTGAATATTCTCAAAGGCGTCGAATAACTCGCATGCGCCAATAATTTTTATTTAGTTTCTTTTTCTAAAAAGTATGACAGATTAATCTTTCTTTTGGATTTTTTATCTTCTAACACTTTTTTAAGGAGTAAATGATTTCTAAATCTTCAGGATGGTATTTTAAAAAATAGTTCTCTAACTTTGAGACGCCCTCATAAGCCTCTAGATGGCTGAGAACACGATAAATATCATTGAATAAAAGAGGTTCATCTTCCTCCAATTCTGCATCATTTTTTATATAATCTGCATTTTTACTCGAACAAATCTTTAATACTTCTTTCTTAGTCTCTTCAAAGAAATTTTCGTAATCATTATCTACCCCATAGCAAGAAAATTTGTTTTTTAAATTCTCAGAAGACTCATCATCTTCGGACGCGGATCGTTCTTTTAAATCTACCATAGAATTACTGATTGAATTTTTGTAAAAAATGATTATGGTCTCCTCAGAAACGTTATTCCAAGATTCTAATATCAATTTCAGTGAATCTACAAGTCTAAATTTTTTTTATCAGATCTATATGAAGTTTTTCACTGGAAATATCTGATTTAAGATTTATTTTTGCGTTTAATTTTTTTTTAATAGGTTTTAAATGTTTTTATAATGCCTTGGTCTAAAGGCTGAATTTTTGAAGTTACCCCTGGAGGAAAGTAAAACAATTCTAAATTGGTAAACTCAAGACCAACAGGATAAACGATTGTTGTCAACTGTCAGTAAAATTTTTCTGTTCTGTTCCTTCATTGTTATATTCAAATCATCAAGCCATTTTTTAAAAATTGTTAAAATCATCCACACATTTTTATTGAAATGGTACTATATCTTTAGTTTATCAAATTTTAAATCCCCTCGGTGATTTGAATTTTCCGATTAATAGGGATTTAACTTCTCTCGCTCATGTTTCGTAAAAAAAAAGTAATTATCTCCTTGGAAAACTTTTCACTGATTTGATCTTCGTTTTTAAAACACCGAGTTTTACTTGGAGTGCATTTGTAAAAGAGACACGTCTCGTCACAATTAAAAATATCACTAGTAGCATAATATTTTATCTTTTCTTTATAAATTTCTATGAAAGAATTTATAACCTCGTTATCAACCATACCCGCTTCGTTTTTAAGGAACCGTTTGCTTATGTTATATCTTGCTTTAAATTTTAGAGCCATCCGTTTGAAGCTTTAATGTTTTTAACATTATAAATTTTTGCAATATCAAGCGCCACCTCTTGAAAGTTTATGTCTTGTATAGAGCACAGTCTTCTTCTTTTTAAAACAAACATTTTAAATATTTTGTCATTAAATTCTTGCGTTGCAAAATTTTAGCGGGGGGAAGCTGTTTTTTCTACGATGTCATTGGCAGATCTCAATATATCTCCTATTGTTTATTTGGGTACTTTGAACTTAAAATATATTTCTTTATGCGTTAAATTCTTATTCTCACTGGCAGAATGAAGTATAGACAGTTTTTCTTTCTTATTTAATCGTTTTCTAGAAGTTTTTTTTTGCTTTAATTTTTAAGGGGTGATTAAAATTTTAAGAACGATATAAAATAAATGTAAAAACCGATAAATCGAGGCAGTGATTTAACTATAAAAGTTTTCAAGGTTTCCATTTTTAGCATAACTAACCGATAAACGCATAAAACCGATATAATAGGGACTGATAAATAGAGATTTCACTATATATATTACATGTTGACAACATTCATAGCTGCAACCTCGGAGAGTAGTCTCCTACGATGGTCTGTGACTTTGGTTCTTGGTGTTTCAATTACGCCACTTCCTAAGCTACCCAGAAGCCAGCTGTATACGCGATCTTCGTTTTATTAATGACTCCAGTATATAGGTAAATAGTGACTTTTCATATATTTTTATTTTTCAGTAATTTTTGCCGAGATGTGTCCCCGCACTCATACCCATACCTAATAGAGTCCCTTCTGCTTCATTTTAATATTAGACAAAGTCTTAATCAGCTATACCACACTGGAAAAACTGTATATTAAACTATAATTATATAGTTATGTCCGCTTAATCTCATTCTCTCATTATTTATTAAAGAGTGACATCCGCGTGATTCGAACCATGATACTTAATATTTACATTCAAGAGTGTTAAACACTAAATGATCTGGCGAAATAAATCTGTGCTCAATTTTGTCTATAATAAAAATCCCCCAACAAATAATATATTTTATATTCAAAAAAATCCATAATAAATAACCGGTAATTTTAGTTAATCATTGTAAATTCTACCCCTGTTTATGTATTTCTAAACTACCTGGAAGCAAAAATCATCAAAATATTTTTAACACTACTAAATTATTGGAAAGTTTTTTAAAAAAAATGAATAACACAAAATTATAAAAATAATTTTAATAGAAATCATTTTTATTAACGCTTAATTAATTTTTGTATCATATATGATATTGAATAGGCGATTTTTATACAGCTAAAAGTATCATATATGATACTTTTAAGAGGATTTTTATATAGCTAAAAATATCATATATGATATTGGATATACGATTTTTATACAGCTGAAAGTATCATCTACGATACTGGGATTTCAAACTTATAGACCCATTTCTTGCAATTTATAGCCCCATTTCATTCAAAATTACGGCCATATTTCTTTCAAAGTTATAGCCCCATTTTTCTAAAGTTATAGATCCATTGCTTTAAAAGTTATAGACCCATTGCTTTAAAAGTTTTAAACCCGTTTATTTCAGACAATAGACTCTTTGCTTTCAAATTCATAAACCCATTTCCTTCACACTCTGCCCGGTCTCGTCGAAACCCCAATTTTCACTGGATTCGTCGAAAAAATAATAAAATATAATTACCATTTTTATTTTTTGAAGAAAAGCTAAATAAATGTGATTTTATAATATTTTTTATAAATCAGTTATTAATACCAGTTTCAAAGAAAAAAGGCGGTACTACCAAGGTCCTGACCCTTAATTTTTTTTTCCTTTTTAAAATAAAAATTTTCGTAATCATGAACTGGGTTGTAGACATTTCTTTCTGTAAAATCGAAGCGATGTTGTATCTATGTTATGTGTACCTCGAATAAATTTTTATAATTGGCATCTGTGAATAGCTTATCGTTGCAAATAATGCACTGCATTCGTTTTTAAATGACCCCCTTTGTTGTAAAAAACAGCAAGCGTTATACAAGTGATCTTAATCTTCAACCATATCTTTTTTTTGTTTGCTATTTTTCTGTTGATATATTTCACGGTCATTTGAATTTATTTTTTTTCTACGAATCCGGGTGAAAATGCCAGTTTCGACGAAACCGGGCGCAGCCATTGCTTTCAAAGTTATAGAATTATTCCCTTTAGACATATAGACACATTTCTTTTAAAGTAATAGACACATTTCTTTAAGAATTATAGACATTTTTTATAGAGTTATAAACACAATTTGCCAAAGTTATAGATTATTAGTGGAAATTCGGATAACTTAACTATTTTTAACACCTATTTTGGACCATATTTCTGTTCCCTTATTTTTTATACCCTTATTTCCATACCTTTATTTTTAAATAACGTTTTGTACCCTGATTTTTTAACTTGTATTTTTAACACTTATTTTTTTTCGCTCATAATTTGCTCTCATTTTTTACCGTTATATTAGCAATTATATACATCTTTTATATTTAACTCATATTTCTTAGCCTAATTTATAGCCTTAATTTATTAACCATATTTTACCCCTAATTTTTTAACCTTAATTTTCTTTAAACAAAATTTCTTCCTTACCTTTTTCCCTTATTTTTTTTTACCCGCAATTTTTTCAGACTCTCTTGCTTCATTTTTTAACCCCCATTTTTCTAACTCATAATTTTGTCCTCATTTTTTAACACTGGTTTTTTAACACTGATTTTTTAAAACTTATTTTTAACATTATTTTTTACCCCCATTTTTTCTTTATTTTTTAACTATTATTTATCAACCCTTTAATTCCATCTTTTTTTTACTACTTCTTTTCTAATAACATGGGTTAAAAATAAGGTTTAAAAAAGGAGGATAAAAAAATTAGGGTTAAAAAACCGGGGTTAAAAACTGAGGAATTAAAAATAGGGGCTAAAAATAGGAATAAGAAAATGGGTAAGAAATAAGTGTTAAAAATGAGTGTTAAAAAATATGGGTAAAAAAAATAAGAGGTAAAAATATGGGGTAAAAATTATTTATCCATGTTATTTTTCACGTATAAGCTATAAAATTGGTAAAATGTATCTATAAATCTATAAAAATGTGTCTATTAGGCCGAAAGAAACAGTCTATAACTTCGAAAGAAACAGGTCTATAACTTTGAAAAATATGGATATATAAGTTTGGAACTCCTGTATTGCTACGAGGGGAATATAATAATGCCACGAAAGTATTATTAATATTGCAAATAGGGTAAAATAATATTGAAACGAAAGAAATATAATAATGCAACTGGGGGGAATAAAACAACTAGGGGAATAAAATAATTCAAATAGGGAGATATAATAATGCAACGAGAGAAATATAATATTGCAAGGATTAAAATATGATATTTAAACGAGAACAATATAGTATTGAAACGATGGGTATATAATAATGCAACAAGGGTAATATAATATTGCAACAAAGATAATAAATAATCAACAAGTGAAATATAATATTACAAAAAGGGCAATAAAATAATAAACAGAGGGAATATAATAATGAAACGAGAAGAATATAATAATGCAACGAGAGGAATATAATATGAAACGGACTTTATCATGAATCCTCGGAATCTTCTTTTTAAAAAAAAATCACATATATTTATTCAATCAATATCCGGAAAAATGTCCTGGAATTTTCCCGGCTAGTTTTTTTTTGCATTTATCCGGAAAAATGCTAAAAAATTAACCTTTATGAGCTCAATAAAATTAATAAAATCACAGAAAGGTGATAGAAAAATAATTTTTAACAATTATATTTATAATTTTTCATAACAGAAAGAAAATTATATTACATGGCGATGTAATAAAAGAGGATGTTCATACATAATTAAAACCAATGCTGCAATGAAAAATATAATCTTTCAAAATGTACATTGGCATGGAAATGAATTTTATAAAATGTAACGCTTTAAATTTAACGGAAAAAATAAAAAATCTTACAGTTAAAATAAATTTAAATTTTGATAATACATTGATTTCTACTACTTAAGAAATGAATAAAAATGATTTAAAAAAGATAGACAATATAAATAATACTTGTGACTATTTTATTAAAAGTATAAAGCCAATAAAAGAATTACTAAAAAATAAAATAATGATATTCTTGAGATGTATAAATATACATTCGATAACTATATTTTTCCTTCAATATTCTGATTTTAAGGATTGTGAAAAATTAATGCTATATATTGCAAATAAAAATTTAAATATACGAGTAATTAAAAGTTTGGCTCGGCTTTAGAACATTTTATACCGTGTACCCCAAAATGCGCAATCCTAAAAATCCCAATCTCCAACATGCCCAATCTCCAAAATACACAATCCCGAAAATGCCAAATTCCAAAAATGTAAAATCGTCTTTTAAAATAACAACCTATTGAATAATAATTTTTTCAATAGGGCAAAGTATTTAATTTTTAGATTACTTATATGTATAAGATAGAAAAATATAATTTAAATGAATTAAATCGAGATAAAATGAATTCATAAAAGGAATTTTCGAGAATTATAAAATTAGATTTATGTAATTAATGTGTCTATTTAAGTATTTTTCTCTTGCTTATAATATTTATTAGTAAAATTTACATCAGAAGAGTAAACTGATAATGATAAAAATAGCGAAGAAAGTGTCTGATTAAAACCATTTCTCTTAGATTTCACAACATTAAGATTAAAAGTATTTTATTATATTATAGAAATTGTCTCTTATGGCAAATAATCTTGTTACTGGAAGGATACTTATAAAAAGTCTTTTAAAATTTTATTTGGATCTTAAAAAACATAACACGACCATCCAGTATTTAAACACAATATTAAATGAAATTATATATACTATGATTTTTTTTTTAATTAATTTAAATAAATAAAAATATTGAAACAAAAAATTTAAACATCAAGTTTAATCGGCTTTTTAGTCTATCTAATAATTCAATTTAAAATATTTTATTATTTTCGAAATTTGTCCTCATTCTTGTTATTCGATGATCTTGATCGACACATATTATTTTTATAGATTTAGGCTTTCCCAAAGATAAAAACCTTTATGGCTCACTTACAAAAGATATATGTATATCCTTTATGGCAGAATCAATCTCAGAAAAATTAGCATTTGACTTATTTATAGTTGAATTTAAACGCCAATGAAAACCTTCGACTGCAATATTTGTTCTGCCTCTAATTACGCCGAAATGATTTCAAACTGCCTACTGAATAAAGATACTTCAATGTCTTTAACCAAGTATCATAAGTATAATTTTTTAGTATTACTGCAACAGGGATTTCAATAGGCCATAATGATAAAATATAAGCCCAGGCATTGTATATTTCTTACATTGGAACCAATTTTAGTTAAGAGCATAGTTGTACACAATTTTTAAAATTAATATTTTTGTGATACTCGCTTACTAGTCCTAACTTTTGAACTCGCTCCAAATAGCTTGACAAAAATGAAAGAAACATCCACTTATTGATGTATCTGTGAAAACTCTTTGTAAACTATTTAAAGCCCCTCTTTCGTAATCTATTTGTACATTTTGAGGGGAAAACTCAATTTCGTGTTATGAAAGCTTTTCTTTAATTATATTAAACACATCCGTGTATAATCTTTCGGTTTTTTAATTAATAAAACAATAAATTAATGGAAAAATTTGACCATTAAAGAGCCCATGAATAATTCATACTTTCTAAATGATGTTAATGATGATTTAAAAGTTCCATTAAAAATTATTTTAAAGTGGTGAGCCGTGTAAAATTTATCAATATAATCTTTCTCTCCTAATATCACCAAAAGATCTTGCTTAAACTCAAAATTCAACAATAAATCACGATCAATACCAAGTAAAAGATTCATATTCACAGCTTTCGGAACTAATAAGAAAGCAGTAAGGTATTAAATTCATTTTTAAGGATAAATATAATTTAAAAAAATTTCAAATGATGGAATGAATCTAGAGATAGCTATACCTTCAATGAAAAATTCTTCTAAATTTCTTTGTGAACCTACAAAAATTCTAAATGCTGAAGGGTAAGGTTTCTGGACAATCTTCTTCTTAATTTCTTCTTTAAGTTTATATCCACGAGTTTTTCTTTGTAGTTTGAATGAAAATGTTCATCTCCATTTATACTGAGTATTTCATTCTTGGTAGTCACCAATGTAATAAAGCAACCCAGATGTATACAACGCATATCTCATGTTATTGGAATGCTTGGATATTATTCTAAATATGAAATAGTTTAAAACTGGTATAGTAGAATTTTTGTTGCTCAAGACTCAGAAAAAATTGCATTTGTAAAAAGAATTAAAAATTTTATTTTATTTATTTTTGAAATATAAAATTTTGTAGTTTTTAAATTAATTTTATCGTTGATCGCTCTGCAATTTGGTGGTTGTTCATTTAAGTGATTGTTCATTTTGTTGATAGTGTATTTTGGAGATTGTTCATTTTGGTGGTTTTTTCATTTTGACGGTTTATTCATTTTGGTGATTGGGCATTTTGGTGATTGTTATTTTTGGGAGTGTTCATTTTGGCGATTGGGCATTTTGTTTAGGACTTTTTATACAGCGCCAAAAATAATTTCAAATTTACATAATCCACGATCTTTTTTTGAAAGATATTCCCACTCTGTTATATTTTAATTTAAAATAAGTGAGAGAAAGTTATAAAAAAATTTTGATTATTTAATTGCAAATATTTCGTCTGAACCGGAACTTTTTATTGTCGAATTTGAAATAGCCCTACACAATGCAAAAAACCTCATTTAAAAATACGAAAATTTCGGGATGTAACTAATATTTTTCTCAAATTATTATTCGATATATTCAAAATCGAGATATATCTACTACTATAATAATAATAATAATGAATATAAAAAAATCATAAAATATTCTGTATGCATGCATATGTTCCTTTAAATGGTGTAATTCCCGAATTTGAACGATTGGGCGAAATAAAAAAAGACCTTAAAGAATTTGAAGAAGTTTATGTTTATTTTAAAGATCATTTCATAATAAAAAAAATATTGAAACAAAAAAAAATGATTTTTGATCGATTTCTGAAAGAGCAGCGAAATTTATTTCCACAAATACAAAACGTTGTGAGGCTTATCACAGATATATTATTTAAAAACATCAAAGAAATCTCCTTGATCGAGTAAAATCATCGATATAATCAAAAAAGAAGAAAGTAGATGTAGAATTATCATTAGTAAATTTAAAACAGGGAGGTTATCAAAATCTTTTGATAAGTATAAAACAATGAGAATGATGATAGAAAATTTTCATTTTTATAAAAAAATTGATTTCTACTTAACACTGGATGATTTAATAAATATTTATAATTGGTTCTTTATTTTATAATTTTATTTTTAATTTTATTAAATTTTTAAATTTTGTAATGTTGAAATTTTTAAATTTTAGGTTTTTTGTCATTTTTCCAGATAAAATGACAAAAAAATCCGGAAAATGCCAAGGGCGTTTTTCCAGAATTTCACAATGAAACGGACTTTATCATGAATCATCGGAATCGTCTTTTTAAATAAAAATCACATATATTTATTTTCATCTTGTAATATTTATTTTGTATTGTTTTTTCTTAAAAATTTTATTTTTTAAACCATTTTATTTTCATTGTTTTATATATTTCAACGATTTTCAAATCAATTTTTTTTTTTAAATTTTTTATTTTTTTTTAATTTATTTTTTTAACAGATACAGTACGTCCTCGGTTTGGGGCACCTTTTTTTAAAAAAGTGCCCAAAAATCGAGGTTTTTGATTGGGGCGAGGTTTTTATGTTTCACGTTTAAAAACGATTTTTATAGCAAAAATAGTTGTTTTTAATGAGGAAATTTAATTAATATTAAATGTTCAATTTTATTATCTGATAAAACACATTAGAATTTTTTTATTTTTTCAAATAATCAGTAATCTTATTACCAAATCCAAATTTCTCCCTCCATTCGCGAATTATCTCAATCTTTATTTTCATCAATTCTTTAAGTTTCGAAGATGATAACATTAATGCAATAGAATAAAACATATCAAAATGTGATAGGCCGATTTTGCCAAACATCTTTGATCTTCGTTTTCCACGAGTGATTCGATGGGGACTTCAACCTCTTCAAATTCTTCTGCTTCATCAAAAACTTCTTCGATGACAGTTTCTATTAGATTTTCGTGATTCATTTCTTCTTCTGTAGAAGAAGCAAAGGTAAGGTTTTCGATCAGCCCTTTATTGAAGCAATTCATAATTGTCTCTCGGGAAACATCATCCCATGCTATAGAAGACAATATGATTGCATCTTTAATATTAGTAGAGAGAATGTCATTGGAATTTTCACCAACGATATCATAGGCAATTGAATTAATAAGTGCATTGAAATA
>SDVU01000823.1:0-10297 GCA_016256075.1 Dictyocoela muelleri | reverse complement strand
CGTATACAGCTGGGCTTCTGGGTAGCTTAGGTAGTGACGTATTATTGGAACACCAAGAACCAAAGGTCTTAGACCACAGTAGGAGACAACTCTCCGGGTTGGCAGCTATGGATGTTGTCAACATGTAATATATAATCGTTTTAACAAAATTAAAAATCTAATTTAAATTTGCAATTTATTTTTTAATTTAAATATCAACCCCAATGGATTCAAAAGAACTTAACGCACTTTTCAGCTACGGAAAAAACTACTACAGTGAAGCAATTACTGATCTCGAAAAAGAAATTAGGGAAACATTTGATACAATAAGTATAAAACAGGGTACAAGGGAAGTAGAGACTGGTATAGCACCGCCATCTACATGGAACCTGCACCTAGACCGTACAAGAATTCAGGTGGATCAGCCTCTACAAGTTGCAACACTTAGCAAAATAATCAAAGGTGAGAAAGATTATCAGTTTATGATAAATATTCGTCAAATGGCAAAGTTTATTGTCGGAAAAAAGAAGACTCTAGACGTTTCAAAATTAGAAGAGGGTATGCGTGTTGGTGTTGATAGGATGAAATATTCAATTATGAAGCCACTACCAAGAAAGATTGATGCGAGTGTTACACTAATGCAAGTTGAAGAAAAGCCTGATGTTACGTATGACGATATTGGTGGGTGTAAAGAAGAAATTGAAAAAATTAAAGAGGTTGTTGAAATGCCTTTGATAAACCCTGAACGGTATATTGAGTTAGGAATTGATCCTCCCAAAGGTGTTCTTCTTTATGGTCCGCCAGGTACGGGTAAAACTTTACTGGCAAGGGCAGTTGCAAATAGGACCGATGCAACTTTTATTCGTGTTATTGGATCTGAATTAGTCCAAAAATATGTTGGTGAGGGTGCGCGAATGGTTAGAGAAATTTTTGATTTAGCCAGAAGTAAACAGGCTTGTATTATATTTTTTGACGAAGTCGATGCATTTGGCGGCACCAGATTCGAAGAAGATGGTGATAACGAGGTTCAAAGAACAATGTTAGAACTTATCAATCAGCTAGATGGTTTCGAATCTAGAGGGAATATAAAAGTTCTTATGGCTACGAACAGGCCCGACACTCTTGATCCAGCACTAATGAGGCCTGGTCGTCTGGATAGGAAAATTGAATTTTCATTACCTGATCTTGAAGCACGAACAAAAATATTTAAAATTCATACTAAATCAATGAGCACTAGCCCTAACATTCGATATGAGTTGTTAGCTAGACTATGTCCAAATTCTACAGGTGCAGAGTTACGTAGTGTTTGCACTGAAGCAGGTATGTTCGCAATTCGTGAAAGAAGAAAAATTGCCACAGAAGAAGATTTTATTAAAGCAGTAGATAAAGTTATCAAAGGATATTCTAAGTTTAGTGCTACACCGAAATATATGACTTACAATTAAAATCGTTCACCAATTTTTTTTATTGTTGGTATTTTATTTTTTAAAAGGCTTATTAATAATTTTTATATAGTCATATTTATTAGAGAAAACAATGAATTAGCTTTTTAAAGTGATTCAAATTATTCATGATAAACCCGTTTAAAGTTATAACAATTCAAATTTTGATTTAAATTTATTTTAATACACATCTACAGCAAATTACAAATTTTAAAAATATTTAAATTATATCATTTTTTAAAAAATAAAAATTTTTATTTTAAAATTTTTCTAGTCTTTAAAATTAAGGACCTGTCCTTTGATCAACAATTTTAATTTTTGCTTTTTATTCAAAATTCTAATTTTTCGAAAAATAAATTTTTATAAATACAAATTGTTTTGAATTTAATCATTAATCATTTAATGTGCGTAACGAAGTGCCCATACATAAAAATATTTGATATTCTGACAAATTAATCTTTTTTTAATTAATTTTTTTTAGCAATATCTAGATTTTTTGGATAAAGATTTGGTAAGGGTGATTTGAAATGGCGAAAAGACGTTTGCGCAAAAAGGGACATTTGCGCAAATATATATATATATATTACATGCTGACAACATCCATAGCTGCCAACCCGGAGAGTTGTCACCATATTTGGTCTTTAGACATTTGGTTCTTGGTGTTCCGATAACACGTCACTTCCTAAGCTACCCAGAAGCCCAGCGGTATACGAAATTTTCTTTTTATCAATGACTCCGCAGGATACAGGTAATTAGTGGCTTTTCATAAATTTTTATTTTTCACTACTTTTGGGCGAGATGCGTCGCCACACTCATCCCCACTCCTAGGAGAGTCCCATCTACTTCTTTTTCTTTTTTTGACAAAGTCTTAATCTGCTATACCAGTAGTCGCCAACCCCGTTCTGTGGAACAAAATTTGCCGGTCCGTGAATAAAATTTAGCGGTATATATTTATTTTACAAGTGAACAACATCCATAGTTGCCAGCTAGACAGTTGTTTTTTACCCTAGCATTTAGACCTCCAGTTCATTGTGTTCCAATAATACGTCACTACTAAGTTACCCCCAGAGGCCCAGAACTGTTAAAGCAATTTTCTTTTATCAATGAATCGGATGGATAAGTGTAATTAGAGGCTCTCATGTATTTTTCGCTAATATTTGCCGAGATGCGCATCCGGGGGCTACCGAAGAAAACGCACAACATTTACAAGTTGTGTGTTTTCGGCGGTAAATCAATTTCTTTTAAAAAAATAGACCTCCTTAGGTTGAAAATCATTTTTATAATAATAAAATATTTCATTGCTTGGATTCCGCAGTAGAATATTTATTGACGATTCGCGTTGTGCAAAACATATCAATAGTTCGAAATGTACTTTTCCTGTACCTTTAAAGAAACAGAGAAAGTCGGAAACTTTTATTTATATTTATCGGTGCAGTAAACGAAATTGTACTTTCTCTTAAACTATATTAACTAGAACCTCTTTTATTCTATACAGATTGATATACCAGCAATTCTATTCACTGTATATCTAGCTATGTTTAATATTTCTAATTATTTATTTGATGGTTTATTTTCTTTCAACGAAAAAACATTTTCATGAATAAAAAAGATATAAAATGACATATATAAAATATCATAAATGGTGAAGAAATGTTAGGGGGTGAGGGGATTTACATTGAAGCTGATAAAAAAGTTACTTCAAGGAACGGGGCTATACGTAATTCCTCTTCAGCCGATGGTAATTTACATAGAACAATCTGGTTATTAGACATAATTAAAAAAAATGATATAAGGAAGTTTTTATTATAAATATTACCTGACCGCCGTGTTGATACAATTACTGAAGAATTCTATCGATATGTTCGACCCGGAAGTATATTGGTAACAGATAGATACCCTTCATACGTGCAAACAGCAAGATATCTAGGATTAAGGCGCAAAATTGTACACCATACACATGGTTTTGTTAATGAGGAAGGTGAATCTTCAAAGAAAATTTAAAAACTTTGGTGTCACTTGAAAGGCGATATAAGACGAGAACATGGCGTTTCTTATAATAATATTGAAGATTTTTTTAGCAAAATTTGCATTTAGAAAAAAGTATATAATTAGTCAAAATAATGAAGTCAAAAATGAAGTTTACACCAGATTACTACAACTACAGTAGATGGTGGTTTTTACGACGTAAATTCAAAAAAAGCATGCGTAAAAGGCGCTTTTTGTTTAAAATCGCCTTAGGGAAAAAATATAATTAAAGATAATAATGTATAATATTCTGGGCTCTTAGGTAATTCTCTTAAAGACATAAAAATATAATCAAGATCCTTTAGACATTTTTTCTACATACTTGTAAATTATTAAATCGGCAGCATCATGTATTTTGCTTTAAATGTAAGCTATTTTTCGCCAAATATAAAAGTGAGACGCGGAAATTTTAGAATATTCAGATATTATATGATTGAGATTATTTTAATATACCGTATAAATATATTTAAAAGAAACCAAATCACCATCCAACTTGTCTATAGGTGTCTTATCGAATTTTAATACACATTATAACGATTTTTCGGTATGTTCAAACAAGTCAGCTTTGTTCCAACAATTTTATCTTATTGTGTTTGCTATTTAATCAATGGAATTATAGATCTATAAGAGCAAATTTAAAATATTAATTTCTTTAAACTTATATGTGAATCATATCATTATTAAAATCCATGAAAACTAGAAAAGTTGTAATTTTTTGTTTAACTTTGATTTAATGGATTTATGATTTCAATATCTATTGGCTGGATAACTGAGGTTGCGTTTTAAAATAGAAACGACAATTTTGATTTGTGTTCTGCCATTCACTAGATGTTAGAAAAATTATCAAGTATAATCAAAATATTTATTTTTTACGATTAGTCAAGTGTTTAAATCTGATATATACTTCTAAAAAGACTCTCTGAAAGCCATTATGATTTGTCAGACCGGTGAGAAATATTATAAAAATCTTAGTAAATTCTAAAAAGGTTCTCGGATTCATTGATCTATTGTTCAGCAAAGGTTTTATCTATTCACCAAAAAAGTTAATCACTGCATAATTATATCAAGAGTCTTGTTTTGCTTTATACTTGTATGATTATTTTTTTATCATAAACATAGGATTTATCTGAACTTTTTTAATACAGATTTGTTACCTCAATATTGAATATTTCACTCCTAGAATATCTGGTGATCTCTTCTTTTAAACAATAATTGAAGACAAATTCGCTTCGTGTCTCCTACGTTTGCTTCCTAATGTAATCCAACACTGTCAATCTTATCTTTTTTATAATTTTCTTAACTATATGATTTTTAACTTTTCTCTCCTGATCATATTATTCCTTATTAAAATCTTATACAATAACTTTTATAGCTTAGAATTAACCGCTAATAAGTATTCTTCCAGCTTTATATTCCGTTTTATAATACATGTGTATTATCTATATAATTCGTAACAAGGGCTTGCACTTTGTTGGATGTTATGAGATTTCATCTAGAAATTAGGATTAAGGGAAATTAAAAGAGTTTAATGGTTGACTATGATTATTGGTTTATTTAAAATAGAAAACAAATTCTTATTTGTTTATAAAGGTATAAAAGAAAATAGAAATTATATAAACATACATTTAGGAAATTCTTTTTTTATTCATTTCTTGCAACTTCTGCCGGTAGTCACAGAAATAACAACCCTCTATATTTATTTTCTATATTCGATAAGATAAATCTATGTTTACAAAACATGATGTTTTTTTATATTGTATGAGCATGACACGGTTACATTGCATATTCTGAAAATATATCCGGTGAACACGTCTTAAAGATAGCTTCTCTTACTATATCTGCTTTTCAAATATTTCTTTGCTCGTATAAATTTGCGTAAAAATTTATGTAATATATATTTTTTTTTAAAAATTGTCGGCAATTTATACATAGAAAAATGGATTAAAAAAGTTAAACTTAAAAAACAACATTTGCGTAGAAAAAGCTGTCAAGAAAATTTAATATGAGTTATATTAAAATAGTACTTTCAAATATACATGACTATTACACCTTGTGTTCTTATTACAGCCATATTATGTCCCGCTCGAAGCGCGGCGCTTTTTATTGTTTTAACTTATTATTGTTAATTTTTTATATATTGATTTTTATTAATATATTGATTTGTTATTAATTTATTTTATGAAATTTTTGTTGACTGCGGGAGTTGAACCCATCACACAATAGTTAATACAATTCATCCTAATCTCTTGACAAATAAACACAAATTATATATTTGCTAATTATTAATTAATATTTTTGTAAAATAACATTTTTTTGTAATAACTGTATTTTTAAAAAAAAAACTAGTTAAAATCTTGTCTATATAATTTATTTACATAATTGTTATTTTTTAATGATCTTTATAATCTAATAAAAATTTATAATAAATCATAAATATACTATAATTTGTAAAATGTAAAATTTAAGTTAGAAATAAAAATTTACATCTTTAAATATTAAATTTATTATTTAAATTATAAAAAAAATAAAATTTGTGTTGTGACCTAGTGGTAATCGGAAAATAGATTCACTGTTGTGTGGTGGGATCAACTCCCGCCGTCAACAAATATTTCATAAAATAAAATTAATAACAAATCAATATATTAATAAAAAACAATATATAAAAAATTAACAATAATAAGTTAAAAAAATAAAAAGCGCCGCGCTTCGCGCGGGACAATTATGCTCAATAAAATGTTTATTGATTTTTTTTTAGAGTTTACGTAAAATCAACTTTTTTTAATGTCGTAAAAACCACCGTCTACTGTATTATTCCGCAATATTTAAATAAATAAATTTTTATTTTATTAATCTTTACTTTTTATTACCCTTTCTTACGAAGAAAACACACAAAATGGAAATTTTGTGCGTTTTCGTCGGTATCACTTGCATCCGACATATCTCTACGCTTACGAGATTTAATTCCGCTTCATCGTCATATTAGACCAAATTTAAATCAGCCATACCACGCTGACAAATGTATATTAATACTATAGTTATATACTTATTGACCACGTCATGACAATATTATTTATTTATTAAAATGACTTCAGCGGAATTGCAACCTCGATACATGGATGTTACATTCTAGAGTGTTAACGACTGGGTTATCTGGCAAGTTTACGTTTTAGGAAGATTTTTGGTTTAATTTATATATTAAAATAATTGTATATAGATTGCCAGACCACAAATTTAGTCTATACTTTGACAGGACCCCGATTTTTTTTTATACTTTGCCCCGTCCGTGTTAAAAAAAGGTTGAGGACAATGTGCTATACCACACTGAAAGAGCTGTATATTATTACTATATTTCTATAGTTTTTGGACTGATTTTGGACTGATTTTGGACATTCCCTCATTATTTATTAAGGAGGGACGTCGGCGGATACGAACCACGATACTTAAATCTTACATTCAAGAGTGTTAACCTCTGAGCTATCCGGCTCCTTGATTAATATTATAGTAAAGAATTTACCAAAAAATACGTCAACGATTTTTTCTCGGAGAGGAAACCTTGCATAATTTTAGCATTCTATATTATCATGCGAACAATTAGCGGGTCGAAAGGCTTAATAAGACAATACGTACCGCACCTGAAAAATTTAAAAGAAATCAAACTAAAAAAGATAGTAGACGCATACAACGGCAAAATTTACCGTAGCATCGTAATTTCCATGGAGAAAGGGATTATAATTGATAAAAAATTAGTTAAAGAGAATCAATTAAAGTACTAATAAATAATTTTTTATGCTTTTTATAATAAAAGTATTTATATTTTCAATTAGAATGAAGAAGTTTTAATAAAAAATGAGATCGGAAATTCTAAGACGGACAAAGAATTTCGGTACTAACCAGCTTTGGGGCGTCTAGAAATTTAAGATAATAAAGAACCGAAATAAGCATCGATATAGCAAATATTCTGCTGTTTAATAATCCTGGATTAGTATTTTAAAATTAGTCGACTATTTATACTTTTTTCTAATTTAGCTTGCCAAATTAGGAAAGTATAAATAGTCGACTAATTTTAAAATACTAATCCTAGATTATTAAACAGCAGAATATTTAGTATATCGATTATTATTTCGGTTCTTTATTATCTTAATTTCTAGACGCCCCAAAGAGAATGACAAGTTTAACACCTATATAAAAAAATTAAGTTTATAATACTTATCTAATCTATTTAAAAGAGAAAAAATATTAAAAGTGTAGACATATTTGTTTTTTTCCACATCATTTTAGACATGGGGATATCATATGAATAATTATATCCTCTGTCTAAAATGATGTGGCAAATTCGTAAAATGTCTACCTTTTTATATTCTCTCTCTTTTAAATAGATTAGATAAGTAATATAAACTTAAAATTTTTATATATAAGTGTTTAACTTGTCATCCTCTTTGGGTCGTCGATAAATTAAGATGGTAAAGAACCGAAATAATAACCGATACACCAAATGTTCTGCTGTTAAATAATCATGGTTTGGTTTTTTAAAATTAGTCGACTATTTATACATTTTTTCCTAATTTGGCAAAACCAAAATAGGAAAAAAAGTATAAATAGTCGACTAATTAAAAAAACAATCCATGATTATTTAACAGCAGAATATTTGGTGATTCAGTTTTTATTTCGGTTCTTTATCATCTTTAATTTCTCGACGACCCCAAAGCTGGTTATTACCAGAATTTCTTGAGAAAGGAAAGTCATAAAGTTAATAGTATCCAGTTGTTATCATATTGAAATGGCTGACGAAAGAATTTTAACTCGCCATAAGAGCCGGCCAAGGTTAAATAGAGAGGTAATGTTATATACATTGAGTTTTGGAACCCGAGTCTGTTTGTTGATATGTTTTTATTATTGGTCGTTGATGCATCAGGTTCGTTCTTTTTTGAAACATCGATAAGATGTTTCAAAAATAATTATAGAAGAACGATGATTCATAAATAAATATGGGAGTTTACCAAAATAAGTCTTCTGTTAAACTTCCCAAAACCAACCTTTTAAATTTAATTTTTTTTTAATTTTTTTTAAATTTTAAAATTGAATTTTGTTCAATAATTTCACAGAATGATTATTTAAACAAGGTTTTCACAGAATTATTTAATTCAAAACAGCTATAAATGTTTCGACGCATATACAAAATTTGGGATTTTTTAAAAATTTAATTTTTTAAAAATTTAATTTTTTAAAAATTTTGTTAATTTTTGAAAAATCCCAAATTTTGTATAAAAGATCGAAATTGAATAAGGTATAAAAAAAATTATTTATATCACAAAATTTTTATTAAAAATAATAAAGATAATGAATTTATTAAAGAAAAAAATTAGTTTATTTATATAGCTCTTTATAATAAGTGTGGTAATAATAATATAAAAAATAATAAAAAATAATAAATAATAATAAAAAATTAGGTACTGAGTCCCACATATGTCCAGAAATTAGTATTATGAAAATGGCCCAATTACCCTTAAAAAATATGTTTTTGTGAGTAACTCGTTCGTGATATTAGGGGAAATAAAAAAAATTAAAAATTTTATGCTTATAATTATTATTTTGGGACTATGTCCCAAAATGGTAATTATAAGCATAAAATTTTTAATTTTTTTTAATTCCCCTTAATATCACGACGAGTTACTCCCCAAAACATATTTTTTAAGGGTAATTGGACCATTTTCATAATACTAATTTCTAAAACATTTCTTTAAACTTAAAATTAATAATAACAATAAACTCAATTAAATTAATTTTTTAATAAATAAAGAAATTCGGAAAAATTACGCTTTAAATTTCTTTTAATACGAAATAATCAAGATGCCTCTGAACATTTTTTCAATTTATTCCAAAATCATTATGAATTTTTTTTTGGTTAACATCCAAAGATTTTCACTTAGTTGTGTATGTTTTTGTGTTATTGGATTAACAAAATATAATGAATGATTGACTGTATAATGTTGAAATCCTCTATTTCTCAGTGATATATACGATTTCCACATATCAGATACTATATTTGTTTCCTTTTTAATATGTTGATCGATTATAGGCAATAATGTTTCTGCGCTTCTATTGTTGACTTCCTTAAAAAACTTGCCCAGAACCTACTTCAATACCTCCAAATACCCACATTTTTCTCTTAAATCTTCATTTATGATACTTTCTCTTATTAAAACATGATTCATCAATTTGAACTTCATAATTAGGACCACCTAATTTTTTATCATTTAACAAAAAATCTCTTAACCAGGCTGTTTGAAAAATCTTTTTGTAATGATAATAAGCATCTCTCTTAATGCGAAGATCATACATCGCCTCTTTTGGTCCTATATTTTTATGAAAATATAAATATGATAATTTAATGAATTTTAAAAAATCGATTTTACAACCAGATAACTGACTTTGATCGTATATTAATCTGCGAGAATAACACTTTATGCATCTCCAACTATACCCAACTTTTATAGATGGCCTTTTGTCAAGTTTCATTAATGGCCTACATGATTTACATTTCATGTTTTTAGGAATGATACCAAATCTTTGCAAAATGTGGATTCTCCTTTTTTTATTGACGTTCATTAACACTATTTCATCATATCTCATCTTATTAATATTTTTTAAAGGTCTTGCCATGGGTGAAAAAAAATAAAATAGTTTTGTCGACAAAACTATTTTTACACTCATATGACCAGAAATTAGTTTATGAAAATGAACCAATTACCCTTAAAAAATATGTTTTGGGGAGTAACTCGTCGTGATATTAGCGGGAATTTAATAATTGAAAAATTTTATGCTTATAATTACCATATATAGTCTAAGAAATC
>SDVU01000822.1:0-10304 GCA_016256075.1 Dictyocoela muelleri | reverse complement strand
AGACCAAGTCTTAATCAGCTATACCACACTGGAACAACTGTATATTATACTATAATTATATAGTTATGACCGCTTAAATATATTTTTGTAGGTATTTTTAAAATTGTAGCAAAAATCTAACATTTTTTGTATATCTTTGTTTCTTTGTAAATATAAATCAATCAATAATTATTGCTCAATTTCTTGCAATGGAACAAAAAAAAATAAAGCAACGATCACTCTAAATGCTTGTCTCATATTTGATTTTTTTTTATATTCTGCAACTAATCAAAATCGTTGAATTGACCTGAACAAGAGATTAGTGAAATGGAAAAAAAACATCTATTGAAAATTGAATCTGGAAAACTTCTTTTAATGTCAATAAAGCTGAATTTATAAAATCTATGGTTATTTTATGTATTTTTTCGATTTTCATTTTCGATTTTAATAATTTTAAAGCTTTCTTATATGAAATTTTGCTTCTAGTTTTCTTAAAAATATATACTAAAGTAACTATAATGTTTTTAACGTCAGCCATACGCCCCTGAATTTCGGAATAAAATATCATCCTCTTAAATGTTTGAAAATTATTCGTATGAAAAATTTTCAACAACAAGAAACAAAGGAATAATAATTTTAAATAACATATTTACATAATCAAGTGAGAAACTGAGGATTAACAAATATAGATATTTTTAAGAATAACTTGCAATGGAAGCATTAGAGTTTCTAAACATATGTAATACTATATCTAACACCATTCATAATCATTTTACAAATAAGAGCGACACTTTAAAAGTTATATTTGACGATCTCATGAAAAACGCGTTAGAAAACGATTATACCTCAGTGATGGTGTTTTAAAAAAATTCCATGGTTTTTACTATTAGTTTTCTCATAAATCTGAAGAATTAAAACATTCTAAAAAATAAATAATTACAGGAAAGGAGAAGGACTTAAATAAGAGTTATTAAATGATTCTCCTAAAAAGTTAAGAACTTCCGCCAGAGGTGATGAATTCATTTTGTAGGATTCAGGTTCTAATTGTTCTGATAAGAGAATGTTCATTATTATAACCCAGGAATATTTAGTTCATTTGAAGAAAAATGAGATTTGGCTGGCAGATGAGACATTTTACTGTTTTCTTGCATAATTTTATCGAATTTACATAATATATAATAAAATATTAGATAAATCAAGCCTTTAATCATTTTATTAGCTGGTAAATCATTTGATTTCTATAAACTAGCCTATAAAATTTTTTAAGAGAAAATTGGATCCCCAAAACTAAAATATATCATAATTGATAAAAAGGCTGCTGCAAAAAAACATTCAAAGTCACGTTGGAAAAGGCTAAAATATTTCTATGTCTTTTCAACTTTAATCAGGCAGTTTTTATAAAAACACATATTGTTCATTAGTCTTGAGATTTAAAACTGATCATAATTTCAAATATGTGTGGAAGATGCTAACGTCCCATGTATTCTTATTTATTCATAATATATACGAGGAGTATGATAAACTTCTTTTATCTTTTAAAAATTGCAAAATTTACGAGGTGTTTGTGGATTTCTGGACTACTTTTATAAGAACTATATTTTTAATGCAGCAATTAGAAGTGAGATAAACTGTTATGAAAGAGTTTTAAAAAATATACCTTTGACTGCAAATTCTTTAGAGGCATATAACAACAATTCAAAATTACGTGTCATAGTCAGTAGAAGATTTCCGCCGTAGAGGTTAATTAAAAAATCAATATTTTTTTGAGTGGGAAAAAATTATATTTTTATGATAAGTGTAATAATTAATTTTTTTAGTTATAAGGAGGGATTTCATGTATCCAATTATCATATTAAATTTTTGGCGGTATTTATTGGGTATTTTTGGAGACGTTTTTTTGGGCATTTTGAGAGGTAATATTGCGATTCATTTGTGGATCTATTTTTTGTGGTATTTTCTGAGGTATTTTTTTGCAAAAATAAAAAAACTGCAAAAATCCTTGCGAAAAATCCTTCCATAAAAATTATAAATTTTTTTATTACTCTCTATATACAAGTATATTTTTTTGCGCTACTGCACTTACTGTCGGCCGAAGTTAAAAATAAGGGCTAAATTTATTTTTTTATTGTTAAAAACCCGGTTGAGCGACTACAGTGTAGTAAAGCAAAATTTTTTAAAAAATTTAAAATAATAAAAAAAATAAAAAAAATATTTTTTTCGATTAAAGCTAAAGGTTATAAAAATGTTCTTTTAAAGAATTATTTTGAAACATACAGTCCGACCTCGTTTTCGGGGCACCCTCGGCAATGGGGCACCTCGCCTCAATTTAAAAACTCGTTATGGGGCACCGGGTTTTTGAAAATAAGATTTGCGTACATGTTATGGCCTAAATAAAGCCTTTTTACATTTTTTTACCTCGATTTTTGGGGCACCTTTATAAAATTGTTTTTTTACCCCATGAAAAAATTTTCGAAAATAGAAATGGCAGAGTTTGAAAATGATTATCTTGAAAACGGGCTATCTGAGAGAAATCTTGCAAAAAAATATGGAATATCTAAAGGAAGTGTTTCGAGGATGAAAAAGATGCTGGGAACGTCTTCAACGTTCTCCGAGAAGAATGATTTAAAGAATATGAAGTTTCAATTATTGGATAATCAAACATTTGAGGTTTTTTTTACGGTTGAGAAGAAAAAACATTCCATTAAATGGGACATGTATCAAAATGATAGCAAGAAAAATAGCTATGAAGCTTGATTTATTGCCTTTTGAAGCTTCAAATGAATGGATAGAAAATTTTAAGAAAAGACACGTGTTGTCCTTTGAAAACATTTCTGGGGAATCAAAATCTGCAAATTTTTTAGAAGTGGAATCTTTTAGAACAGAATTTAAAGAAAAAATAAATGAGTATGGTCAGCAAAATATATTTAATTGCGATGAAACCGCTCTCTATTTTAAAAATCCACCCAGAAAAAGTTTTGTTAGTTATACAGACGATTGCAAGGGTAAAAAGTCAAACAAAATGCGTGTAACTTGTATGCTTACGTGTAGTATGGTTTGAGAGAAACTAAACCCATTGGTCATCGGAAAATCAAAAAACCCAAGGGCAATGAAGGGGTTTAGTTTGCAGATGTTAGTGTTGATTATACGAGCTCAACTAAGGCATGGCAATCCCGAAAAACGACAAAGTCGTTTTTCCGGAAAAATGACAAAATTTTTTATCCCGAAAAACGACAAAAAATTATAATATTAAAATTATAATTTATTAAAATTATTTTAATCAATTAAATATTTTTTTTAAATTATAAAAAAATTAAATCGAAATCATTTAATTTATTAAAGTTATAAAATTTTATATTCAATATTTCCTCCATAGTTTAAAAAAATCTATAGTTTAAATAATGATAATAATTGGAATGTAACTTATTTTGAAATTTGATTACATAATCATATTTTGATTTACAAAGTACTCTAAAATTACATTCCTAAAAAATAATTATATTTTGTTATCATTTTATTTTTAATCAAATTTTCAAAAAATTAATCAACGTAGATTAGAAATTTTGCAATTTTCAAATTTGCCTGATCAAACATTTTAAATGTGTTATTGGTAAAATTGTAAAAGAATCTCGAAATTTTTTTTGTAATAAATAATGTCAAAGCTTGTATGAATTATAACAGGAAGTGATTAAAGGTGTTTTAGTTTATAAATAATTTTTTAAAAAATTATTGTTTTTACTATTTATTAAATAATTTTGTGTAATTTGGTTATTTACACACTACTGGCTTAAATATATGAATATGTAATACACAGAATTTATGACTAATACATTGCCAATAAATATAATTAGCAAGTATTTTTTGTTCATTATAAATATAACTTTAATATAGCATCTTATTTTTCTCTTTTACAATTTAAAAATTTAAATCTTTATTTTTGAAGTTTGTCGTTTTTCGGGATAAAAAATTTTGTCGTTTTTCCGGAAAAACGACTTTGTCGTTTTTCGGGATTGCCCAAAGTCAAACAAAATGCGTGTAACTTGATTGCTTACGTGTAGTATGGTTGGAGAGAAACTAAACCCATTGGTCATCGGAAAATCAAAAAACCCAAGGGCAATGAAGGGGTTTAGTTCTGCAGATGTTGGTGTTGATTATACGAGCTTAACTAAGGCATGGATGACAACATTAGTTTTCAAACAATATTTGGTGAAATTGAATGAAAAAATGAAAACAGAGGGAAGAAAGATTCTATTGATTTTAGACAACGCACCATCACACCCATCCATGGTGTTAAGCAATATTGAATTCTTATTTTTACCCAAAAATACTACATCAATAATTCAACCTTTAGATATGGGAATAATCAAAGCATTTAAGTCTCATTATTTCAATGCATTGATCGACTCTTGTTATTTCGATAAACTAGACGAAGAAATGGATATTTTAACGCAATAAATATAAAGAATGCGATTATCATGATATCTATAGCTTGGGATGCTGTAAAAAAAGACTCAATTATTAATTTTTTTTCGAAAGGACTTACATCTTCTACCGAGATAAGTGATCATGAGACAGGTATAAATAGCAGTGAAGTAGTATTTGACAAAATTATTGATGATGTTTTAGATGAATCTATTGAAGATGATGCTGAAGAGGATATGTTAGAAGAATCGACTGAAGAGCCAAGAGAGTTGATCAAAAAAGCATTAGAACATTTTAGGCTATTTTATACACTAGCAGAGAAATTCTCATCAACGAAATTAAAAGATCTGCTAACTTTAAAAATTTCTTTAACAAAAGAGTGGAGAAAAACTTATAATTTTGGAAGAAAAATTACTGATTATCTATAGTCAAAATAAACACCATTGAGCAAATTTTAACATTTAACTTGATTTTTGTTGTTAAATATTACAGTAAAAAATATATTATTATAAATACGAATGTTTATCAGATTAGGCTTACACGGGGCACGCTATTGCTGCTTATTACTGAATATAATCATCTTTATTTCATTAATTACAGCATCTAAAGATATTTTTATATATCAAATTTAAATATGTAAGTGTAAATTATGTTAATAGTAAGAACCCTCGCCTCAATTAAAAACCTCGATTTGGGGCACCCTTTGTAAAAAAAAGGTGCCCCAAATTCGAGGTCGGACTGTATTGACTATATAACACCTATCAATTATTTTGAATAATTTTCAAATAAAACATAAATCTTAAAATTATTTTCAATAAATATCTATTTTTTTAAATCTCCATTAGAGATGTCACTTATGATTAAAATAAAATTTCGTTTTACTAAACCGTAGTCGCCAAACTGGGTTTTTTAACAATTAAAAAAATTTAGCTCTTCTTACTTACTTATTGGCGACTGGAGAGTAGTAGCACCAATTTTTTGGGGCAAGTTCGTCTGCAAGGGTATATGTAAGGTTCCTAACTTTATTTTTTTTATAAAAAAACAATAAAATTCAGAGCTGCCAACCCGAAGAGGTGTCTCCTACCGTGGTCTGTGACCTTTGATTCATAGTGTTCTGAGCATACGGCACTTCCTAAGCTACTCAAAAGCCCTTCTGTATACGCGATCTTCGTTTGTTCAATGACTCAGCAGGATACAGGTAATTAGTAGCTTTTTCATGAATTTTAGTTTTTTGAACTACTTTTTGCCGAGATGCGTCGCCGCAGTTATCCCCACACCTAGGAGAGTCCCTTCTGCTTCATTGTCATATTAGACTAAGTTTTAATCAACTATACCACACTGGAACAACTGTATATTATACTATAATCATATAGTTATGACCGCTTAATGTCATTCCCTTATTATTTATTAAAGAGTGACTTCAACGGGATTCGAACCCCGATACTTAAATTTTACATTCAAGAGTGTTAACCACTGAGATATCTGGCTTGTTTTTTTAGCCTTTTTATTTTTTTTTTCAATGAATAATTTTCAAATATTTTAGGGCAGTATGTTCACAAAATAAAGCTTTTTTATATGAATTTTTTCTTTTAGTTTTTATAAAAATTATACTAAAGGACTATAATGTTTTTAACATCAACCATAATGACATATATTTAAGTAAAATTTTGTGGCACGCTCTGAAGGTTTCATCACAATACCAGTTATTAGCATTATTAAGATATGTTAAACGCGTTTGTGTTGTGAATAAAATATACCTTTCTGGATCATTAATACAACTGTCAATCTGAAGGATGGATCGTTTCTATGTGTAAATTTAATATTTCCGGTTATATCACCGGTAACTATCTTCATGTTCTTTCATTTTCTAAATTTTGTGATTTTAACATTTAATGCATTCATATACGGTAATTCTTGTCGAGACCAAGGCGATTCCATTTGGACAGATAGCTAAGAAGTTAAGACTCTCGAATGTAATATTTAAGCATCGAGGTTCGAATATTGCTGACGCCACTCTTTAATAAATAATGAGCGAATGACAATAATCTGCCAAAAACTATAAAGATATAATTATAGTATACAGTTGTTTATAGTGTGGTATAGCTGATTAAGACTTTGTCTAATATGACAATGAAGCAGGAGGGACAATCCTAGATGTAGGGATGAGTTTGGTGACGCATCTCGGCAAAAGTAGTGAAAATAAAAAATCATGAAAAGCTATTAATTACCAGTATCCTGCTGAGTAATTTATATAACAAAAATCGTTATACATCTGGTAGCTTAAGAAGTGACGTATTATTTGAACATCAGGATACAAAGTTCTAAATACTATGGTCAGAGACAACTCTCCGGGTCGGCGGCTATGGATGTTGTCAAGATTTAATATATAGTTATATATGGCGATCCTATTTTTAATTCGTTAATAATAATATTTTTAGGCTTCTAATTTGTTTCAATTGACCTTTTATATATTTTATTTCTTATATTTATTGCTTCATTACTTTCGTATTCTTTAAACTTAGTGTGCGATACAACTTTGATTATATTATTATTTGAATTTGTATTAACGACCCCTTTGCCGCTTCTATCTAACAACGCCAATGTTTATCTTCATTTATTTTTGAATGAAAATGATATGAATAGCCCCTATCAACAATTTTTATTTTCCCTAAGAGTGAACGATTTTTAATTCATATTGGTTTATATGGGTTATTAATTTTTAGTGGCTAAAAAAATCAAAAATCTGCTGCCTAGCCACAATGTGGCGAAACGGCCGATAGCCAATTTTTCTCAAAAGATAGTATTTACAAGGTTTGTTCTTGCTGTTCCAATAAATGTCACTTCTAAGCTGCCAGATGTATACATGATTTCTGCATTATCATCAACTCGGTAGAATACAGATAAATAGAAGTTTTTTCATGGATTATTTAGTTCGCTACATATTTTCCTAGGATACTGCTCGATTAACCGACATACCAGTATATTTCCAATTGCTTCAGTAAAAAAGATTGCATCATGTGCTGTCTATGTCTTAGCGGTACATAGACTGCACTTGTTTTTATTATTTAAAAAATATTTTTGATGTTAAAACAGATTAGAGACAAAAAATTGTGATATGAATATATAACACAAAAAAATCTTGTTTAATCACATGGCGATTACGTTTCTAGAATTACTATTTAATTCAAATATTTTTTTAATGTTTTAATTTTATTTCACATATTTTTTTTGTTTATAAGCCGATTGATTATCACGCACTCAACAATTTGATAGGCATAATAAAATAAAATGAGAGTATTAAATCATAGTGAAGTGTAACATCTTTAAAGAGGACAGTGTTTTAGAATTTATTCATGTTTATTTATATACATTAACGGGAGATAATGATGGAAAATGCTACAATTATTAAAAGTTTTATAATTTAAGTTTTTTGTATATTTATTAAAACAAATGTAGTTTATGCCCCAGTTGTGTGATAGACTGCATTTAATCGCATTTAGGACATAGGCTGCACTTGATCCAAAAGATTTGATAAATCAAAATCACCTATAACACACTTTAGCATCTGTATATTAATACTATATTTATTGTGCGGTAAATATAATTCCTCGATTATTTATATAGAGCGAATTTAAATAATCTGAACTATGATACTTAAATGTTACATTTGTGACTCTGAGCTATATTGCCTATTAATATAGTTGCGGTTTAAAAGATTTAGATTTTTTTCTGAAGTTGTTCATTTCATAAATTTTAAATTAATAAATAGCTAAGCGCCTAATATTGATCATTTTGTTCTTACGAAAAAGATTAGAAAATAAATTATCAAAGCCCCAATGATCCCTGAAGAAAATAATATTGAAAATGACAAACACGATTTAAATGATGCTTTCCAAATTGATATCAACAAAAATACAGTTGAGCTTATTTCAAATCAAGAAATTGCCAATTTTTGTACTGACGTTAAAAGTAAAAAAATAAATTTTGAGGAAATAACCAACGCAAGTATATCAAATGAAATTGATATTAAAAAAATACCACGATATATAAAAGTTGGGGACGAAAGTATAGATTTAAAACCCCCCAAAATGAATACATTACTTCTTTTCGATATCGATGATACGCTTTATGAAGGTTCTCATGATTTTTGGAGTTTATGGTTTGAACGTCTTAAAAAATTATTGAAGATAAAAAATAAACCTTTTTCAATTAAAGAATATTACGAGTATGAAAATAAATATGATTTTGCTCTCCGCGGGTATTTTGTTGAAGGCAAAATAACTTATGATGAATATGCCAATGATTTGCTTCCCTCGCTACCATTCGATGAAATGATTCCTAAAAATCTTATTTTGAGAGATTATTTGATTAGCCTACCCTATGAGAAATGGTGTTTTACTAATGCCTGTGAGAAACATGCCAAAAAAGCATTACAAGCAATTGGAGTTGAAGATTGTTTTGATGTCATCATTCATTGCGATTATGTCAACCATATTCCAATTTACAAGCCTATGAATGAAGCATACGAATTTATTGAATACATAAGCGGCGCGAAACAAATTATATTTTTTGATGATAATATGAAAAATATAAAAACAGCGAAAAAATTTGGATGGATAAGTATAAAAGTCAATCCTGGTGATTTAATTATGAACAAAATACGTGAGGTTATAAATATTTATAATTTAAATAGGCCGAATTAATTATAAATAAATATTTTTATACATACTAAAAATGAAATATTTTAAATTATTCAATTCTTATACTTCTGATTTAATGAAATTTACTACTTATTTTATGGTCAATTAATTATATTTTCGATAAAATATAAATCCGATGGATAAGTTTTGGTGTCACCTTTTTTGCTTAACTTAAAAAATTTTTCCTGACAAACTTAACTTAAAAAATTTCTTTATATATTACATGCTTACAACATCTATAATTACCAACACGGGAGCTATCACTGACCATACTTTTTATACTTTGGGTTTCAGGAGTTTAACCTATACGTCACTACTGAGCTACCCAGAAGCCCAGCTGTATACGCAATTTTCGTTTTATCAATGACTCATCATAATACAATTAATTATATTCCTTGAGATTTTTCTTATTTATTACTACTTTTTGCCGAGATGCATCGCCGCACTCATCCCCACCGTGTGGCAAATTTTTGCCTCCCGAAGGTTTTTAAAAAGAAATATTTTAGAATAAGTAAATATATATAGAGCACGATATAAAAGACTAATAGGTGTAAAATTTATGTATCGTAGATATATTCTAGTTAGTGACATATTACTAATATTCAATGGAAATCATTAAGAACAAAAAAAAACTATAGCTGTACTATACAGTTTTTAGTTCAGTTTTGCTATCTAAACCTCCTATATATGACAATAATAAAGAGGGGATTAGTGTGATAAGATCAGAGCAATTAGTAGTGATACTAAAAAAATTGATAAAAAAACATGAATAACATATATTCTGCCGTAATGACGTGTCAAAATCTATTAAGAACTGATTTATTAGATATATAGGTACCTTTTAACATTTAAATCTAAGAATTAAAGGTATAAATATCTAGGTTTAAATATTTTTCTCTTATTTAAAAATTATAATTATTTTATATTCTGAGGCAAATTTTTGCCGATCCTACAATTAATTATATTCCTTGAGATTTTTCTTATTTATTACTACTTTTTGCCGAGATGCATCGCCGCACTCATCCTCACACCTAGGAGAGTCCCTTCTGTTTCATTGTCATATTAGACCAAGTCTTAATCAACTATACCACACTGGTACAACTGTATATTAATACTATATTTTTATAGTTTTTGACCGCTTAATGTCATTCCCTCATTATTTATTAAAGAGTTACGTCAGCGGGATTCGAACCTCAATACTTAAAT
>SDVU01000821.1:0-10304 GCA_016256075.1 Dictyocoela muelleri | reverse complement strand
CTCATAATAATTTCATATTCAGAAATAACTCAACGAATTGAGCTTATTTAATATAAAAATCTTTGTCTCTTCTCTTATGAATGGCGATTTCTATTTTTTAGGGGGATCGCAAACCCGGGTGATAACCGACATTTCGATAGATAAAGTTAGGAAATATGTGTCAAAATCTGTATTATATGATCGGAATGGCGATATGGCAAGAATCATTGTATTTAAAAGTTTGGTTCTATTTTAATCCTTAGCGATAGGGAATTTTAGATAATGATAGGTTCATTTTATATAACACCTTCTAGTTTTGAATAATAATTTTCAGAGCCAATTATAAGTCTTCAATGTAAATGTACTTTTTATTTACGTCCTGATGAAAATTTGCTTTCATCTTTTTTTCGCTTTTTGCAACGTTGAAAAAAAAACTAGTACTTTGTTTGTTTATATAAAATACACATTGCCATGTTTTATTGAAACTAGCATTTTAAACTGATTCATCAAAAAAACATTAAAAATCATCTTCATTCCTATTTTCTGAAAATAATGAGGAATATTCATTTCTTTTCGACAAATCCGAGGGAAAATGCCTTTTCGACTTAAACAGGAAAAGTGTGTGTAGAACTCCTATACGAAGAGCCAATGCTTTCTCTATGGATGGCGCTAGGGTCTGAGACCAGGGTCTAATTTTTTTTTTAAAAGTAAAATCCGGTCTCAGAACTTAAACTGGGAATTTTGGTAAACCCTTAAATGAATTTTCTAAATGACCCAATAAATTCAAGATTTGAAATTTTTTAAACAATAACAAGGCAATTGAATTTTTGAAGTATCAGGGATTTATGGATCTTCATATGGAATGTTTTGAATGCAAAGTGAGAATGAGCATCGAACATGACGTGCCCTATGCCTCAGATCATAGACTAAGGTGCCGAAATCAAAAATATAGGAAAATTAAACTACTTTTCAGGGGTTGAAAATGGGACAATTTCAAATTGATTTATCCGAATACCTCTTTATTATTTGTTCATGGTTAGAAAAAAAACTATGAATACAACATAAGCAAAAAGCAAAATGGATCATTAAGCACAAATAAGAGGAGTAAAAGACAGTTAATGAAAGTCTTTGAAGAAGAAAATAAAACCACTTAGGAAAAATTGGTGAAACACACTCTGTTCAGGCAGATGAGAGTGTTGTAATCAAAGGAAAACTTATTAGATCCCCTTCTAATATGTATGATATTGAAGAAAAGGCTGTTACGATTAACGGAGCTGTCTAAGAGGTTACAAGAGGGGTTATTCTTGAGATAGTGCCGAATAGAAAAAAACACCCTTTCTAGCATTTTTCAAAAAATACTTCTGTGATAAAGCTTTGGTAAAAACAGATGGCCATAGTTCTTATCTTGTTCAGTTGCAGGTATAGAAGGAAAACATTTGATTGTGAGCCACAAAGAAGGTTTTAAAAACAAGGAAGGACAAAATACAAATTTAATTGAGTGTGAGTGGTCTCATTTTAAAGCCGATATCAAGACAAGAAAAAATATAACAGGGTTTGCTATTAGAAAATATATAGAGGAATTTATATGGCGACGAAGAAATATAAAAGAAAAAACTTCTGATAATTTAAGATTGGCATTTTTAAAAATTATTTCTCTTCTTCTTACACCAATATAAAAAAATTAAATCATATTTTTTAATTAATTTTTTGTATAGTATCTCTTCAAAAAAGCCCCGGTCTCAGACCTCAGAGCCCTATATATAGTTAGAATCAAATGTTTTAACATATCACAAAAAAACGGCATTGAAATTAAAAAAATTAAAAAAAAACCTATAATTACTGTATCCTGTTCAATTAATCACGTCCCAGAATCGTGTATAAAGAGGAGTCTAATAAAATTCTAATAATACCATATTATTTTTTACACTATAAACTAAACTTTTAGAAAATTATAGTTTTAATAATGAGTTGTGTGGTCAGCATATAAAAATAATATTTATAGCAGTATAAGGGGTTTTCTATGTAAATTTTTATCAAGCCTTAATATAAAAAATTTAAAATATTTTGGAGCTAACAAAAAATTGATGAATAGTTTAATTCCCAAAAATTCATATGAAATCACCAAAATATGGCACCAATCCGTTGATGTTAAAAATTTGGATCATGCCTATTATATTCCCCCAAAGTCATCATGCCTATTATATCCCCCAAAGTTATCATGCCTATTATATCCCCCCATAAAAATTTTCAATTAAATATACAATTATGTATTCGATTGATTTTATTGAGAGATTAACCATGTCAGCAGATTATGAAAGGCTTATTAATTTTCTTTTCTCCAGCTCATCCCTCCCCAGATTTGTAAGTCTTAATTGGTAAGTGCACAGAGTATGTTTATTATTTCAAATAAGCTTTAAATTTCAAGATAAATATATATAATCAATAATTAAAATTAAGATATATTATAGATCTTTACTAAATTCTGTATGAAGCTCCAAATTTAGTAAGGGTCTATATATCTATGAATTTTAATTATTAATCGTATATATGGATTTATCTTGAGATTTAAAGCTTATTTGAACTAATAAACATACTCTATGCTCTTACCAATTAAGACTTACAAATCTGAGGGAGGGGTGGCTCTAACCAACCCGCTCGAGAACCAAATTTTCATCATGAATATCGCCTAATTCACCATGAGAGAAATTGTTTGATGATTCCTTCAGACATGTCTATCAATAAGTACAAGAAGACTAATGATGGATATGCATGAAGAAGACCAACAGAAGGTGTTTGAAATAAAAAAATACGTACAAATAATAAAAAAAACCTTTTTGACGTTTTTTAAAAAATTTTTAGATTTTTTTAATTTTTTTAAATTTTTAATATCATGCCTATTATATCCCCCGGGGATATAATAGGCATGATGCTAAATTTTTAATAAAAATGGCATTGGAATAATATTTTACCCTAAATTTTAAATTTAAGAATTTAGAAGTTCCAATAAATCACACCCAAAATTTGTTAACCAATTCTATTTAATAAGCTTAACTAAATCATTTAATAAACTTATCAACCTTAAATATTCTGTTTAAAAACATTATTAATAATCATTTAATTAATAACCATGCTTACATCAATTTCACCCAGTTACGCAATTTTTATTAAAAAAAGATTATCACCCCCATGTCTATTTTAAATTTCAACGAACCGTTCGACATTACCGAATTCGATTTCCTAGTTCTCGATGCCTTATCACCAAATTCACCCACAAAAACTCAGTCAGAACAAATTCTCATGCAATTCAAAGAATCACCTTCATCAATCCAACATATTGATACAATTCTCAGGAGATCTAAACAAAAAGAGTCAATTTTATTTTCACTGATGATCCTTGACGAGTCTGTTAAAACAAGATGGCTTTCATTTCCCGACGAACAACGAAAAACGATAAAAAATTATATAATAAACCTTATTATGAGCAGCTGTGGCGGAGATCAAATAGTCCTTAAAAAGCTTAATCATATACTAATTCAGATTATTAAAAAGGAGTGGCCTGATAAGTGGCCAACATTTATTGATGAGATTATTTCAGCATCACAGTCAGATATAAAAGTATGTTCAAATACACTTGACATCCTACGTCTTCTAAATGACCAGATAAACAGCGAAAATGCAGAATTGAATGAGACCCTAACTACCGTCAAAAAAATAAAAATTTCGAGACATTTGCAACAAGACAACCCAAAAATCATAAATTTTATTCAGGTCATACTCCAGAGTGAAGCTAAAGATCAATTGCTCAAACCAGCATTAAAGTGTCTTAATTCCATGATAAAAGAAATTGATGAGACTTTTTTGTTCAATTCCGAGATAATTGAATTAATTCTTTTCCACATCAGTCAAGCACCAGTAGATGTTTTTGAGTGTCTCTTTGAAATCTCAAGATTTAAGATTATGAAGGAAAACATGAATGATACAGAAGATCAAATCGACAACCAGAATAATATCGCGAATAAAACCTGTACCTGTCTATCAAATGAAATTTGCTTTCACCATAAAAGATTACCTGAAAATCTAAAAACCAACAAACTAAACCTGATTCACAAAATTACTATTCAATTCCTTAACATTTATTTTGAAAGTAAAAAAAATCTTTCCATAGTCTACCAAACGTTAATTGAAGAAGAAAAACGATTTATAAAAATAGTTTCTCATTTTTTATCAAATTTTTACGAAAAGAAATTATCAATTTTCGATCCTGAAATTGTAATTTACGGGATTAATCATCTTCTTGAAATAAGCCAAGTTAATGATCATGAAATTTTTAAGGTTATTTTAAATTTCTGGATTTCTTTGCTGAGCGATTTAAATGATTTTAAGAGCAATTTGAAGAATTTCAAGAACCTTAATAACTATAAAAATTTTAAGAACGAAAATCTTCACAATGACAATCAAATTTTACTCCTTTTGTTCAAAAATCGATACATCCTGGAACGACTTTTAAATATTTTTATTTACAAAATGCCGAGGCCAACAGAAATTTTAGTCGTGGAGAACGAGTATGGCGAGATTGTTAAAGAAAAAATGACAGATACTGAAATGATATCATTTATAAATCTCATGAAGGAAGGGATAAATTTGATCTGCAGTTTAATTCCTGATGAGACACAAAGATTTCTTCTGAGAGACATAAAGAAAGATGATAATATGGAGAACCTGAATAAAGTTGGTTGGAGCATAGGATCAATTAATTTATCTAAATATGGAAACAAAACTGATGAAAACGAATTATTTATTTCGGCCCTTAAAAGTCTCCTGAACACATGCAGCATGAAGGTTTCTAAAAATGACAAGGCTATCATTGCCTCACTCATAATTTTCTTGATCTCACAATTTACAAATTTCTTCGACTCGAACAAAAAATTCTTCATGACCGTCATTTTCAAAATTTTTGAATTCATGGACGAAGAGCATGAAGGAATTAAAGACATGGCGTGTGATGCATTTGAAAATATCTGTAAAAAACGACCTCAGGAGTTTTACACGACGAGAAAAGATAATGAAATTACTATTTTTTATATTTTATTGAATTTATCGATAATCACAAAAAGTCTTGAGCTTTATCAAAAAAGAAGTGTCTTCAGAAGTATTTGCCTTGTAATTCAGAGCAGATCTGAAGTATTAAAATTTCAATATCGTAAATTTAATCAAAACCTTAATAATCAAAACCTTAATAATCAAAACCTTAATAATCAAAACCTTAATAATCAAAACCTTAATAATCAAAACCTTAACAAGAATTTTGACATGAACAGAGAAATTAACCTTTTGAATTTGTACCTGACTAGGATTGGAATTAGCGAGTCATCGAGTGTCAAAGATTTTTCTCATTATTTTAAAATATGTGAAATTTTATACTCGACATTTCCGAATTCATTGATGAACAATAATGTCAACTTTGGTAACCAAAACAGTCCTAACTATAATTTTAGTTATGACAGTCTTATGGCTAAGGAAGAAGGAAAAATTGATTATAATCAAAATAAATCGGAAAATAAAATAATTATCCCTCCAGTCTTCAATCTCTATGGAGTTATAAAAAATATAAGGCCTGACCAGAATCTGAGAGCCGATATGATTTATTGTTTTGTCTCAATCGTTAAATCAATACCTAAAATTACTATTGGATCAATCGATGATAGAAACTCTTTCAAAAAAGAATGTATTTCAGCATCTCTTGACGTTGTAAATGATTTTTTAATAACGAAGGAATATCTTTTGTTTGATCTTTTGAGTGAAATTGTTAATATCCTCGAATTTAACCCCCAATCTGAAAAACAATTAAGCAACGATCCTCATACTTTAGGCAATTCAGGTCCTGAATCTTTAGATAAAAATTTTTTAATTGATAATTTTGTGCTGAAAAATATTTTACCGCCAATTGATGACATTTCCGACGTTGATTTTGCAAATTCTTATTTGAATCTCTTATCATCCCTCTTAAACAACCGTTATGGTATTTTTTTTCCTCTGTTTTTTGCCGATGAAAAATTATTTGAAAAGTCTTATAATTTGATTTTAACGGGTCTTATGATGAAAGAAAATATTCGCGAAAAGGCAACTGATCTTTTAAATCTTATTTTCATGAAAAATTTTTCATCGAAAAATTTTTCATTTTTTAAAAAATTTTATTTGTTGACCCTGGATAACATTTTCGGTGTGATTTTTGAAGGAAACTATAAATCTGCGATTAATTTCTTATTTTTAATTTTGAATTACAGGGAAATATTAGAATCAACATTTAAAATTACCGTTGAGCAACATATTGATCAGCTGATAGGAGCATTTTCAAATATTCCCATTGAATTTAGAATGATTTTTAAAGAAGGATTATTTTCCTTGCTTGGAAATGAACAACTTTTTGCAGATCATGTTGGTGATTTCAGGAAAAGAGTTCAAATTATTGAGAATACCGATGAAGTTGATGATGAAAAGAAACTCTTGGAAATGAGGATTCGTTGTCTTCGTAATTAAATTTATAAGGTACATTTCTAAGTCTTAAATAAAGATTAATTAGTATTATTTTAAATCTAAATTAATATTATTTAAACGAGTTTTTATTAGATTAAAAGTATTTGGGATTATTTAAGGCAAGCGTGTCAAACTCATATAAGAGGGAGGACCATTTTTATTCAAAAATTTTTCTCGCGGGCCGCACAAAAAGAAATGCGCAAAAGGTTGTATAAAAAATTAAAAATTACTGAATTTTTTACTTTAATAAAAGTTATGGATTCCTAAAATAAAAATGTATTAACGAAGGTATAGTTTTTTATTTCATCTTTAAGCCTAAAATATATTCTATTCTCCTATAAGTCGGTCGAAGTCGGAAAAATTTTCCTTGCGAAAGAAATCTTAATAATAGAAGATAAATGTTTTTTGAAAGCTTTAAATAAAACAAGTTTTTATTTAGTTGCAAATATGAAAGGAGCTGTTAATAGCGATATGCGCCTAAGAAAAAAAAAAGAAATACTCGTAGCACAAAACTTAATCATTAAAAAAATTATATTGCATATTTTATTGTATTAAAAAAATATCTGTTTATAGCTAGACAAAAAATAGCAGTTTAAAAAAAACTCACACCACACAAAAACCTATGACGGGCCGCGTTTTTGACACCCTGATTTAGGTATTTGCGATTATTTAAGGTATTTGAAATATTTATTTTACATTTTTAATTGAATATATTATGTTTCATTTTTAAGGTTCTATTAAATTCTGAAATAAAAAGTCTCGATGCACATTTTTACACAGTCATGCATTAATATATACTAAAATTTTCATTAATATAGACAAAATTAAGGTAAAAAATTTCTATTGTACGAAATTAAAACAATAAAGATTCTTTATTAAAATAAGATTGAAATAAATTCAATATGTTGTAATTAGGGCAAAATGTAATGAAATAAAGATAATTCTAATTGATTTAAAAAAATATAGATATAATTTAAACAGAGTTACTCTAAGTTAAAAGAATTACACTAGGTCAAAAAGAGTTGACATGAGTTAAAAAAGATTAAAAGAATAGAAAAGATGTTGAAATGGTTATATTACGTCGAAAAGTGATAAAAAGGGCTAATAAGAATAAATAAAATAATAAAAATATAATTATTTTATAACGAAGCGGGGAATTCTTCAATTAATTTCTTGTCCTTTCAATATTTTCATCAAAAAGATTTTTTATGTTTAGGGCTTCAAATCATCTAACTTTTTATTTTCGAATGCGCTCGTAATATTAATTATAATCGTCAATTTGTAAATTGTTCGTGGTTTAATCACATGATATTTGCTTTTTATTAACAAAAAAAACTTCTCCAATTGAGTTTAATTAAAGACAATATGGAGGAAAATATATCATGCTTATCTTTTTTGGATAAACCATCCCTAAGGTCTAATGACTTATGAAATGGAACAATATCCGTAATAACTGTTTTTCTCTCGAAACTGACGTTTTCATGTAATTCATTTAAAACCCCAATGATTTTGAAAATATTATATTCACGCACATTAATTTTATATTGTAAAATCCCGTTTTTAGAAATTACAAAGCAAACTGATTGGTTGGTACTAACCCGCTTTAGGGACGTCAGGAAATTTAAGATGGCAAGAAACGGAAATAATAACTGATATATCAAATTCTCCGTTGTTCAACAATCCTGGAACAGTTTTTTATAATTAGTCAAATATTTATAATTTACTTAATTTGTCTCTGCCAAAATAGGAAATATAAATATTGGGCTAATTATAAAAAACTGTTGCAGGATTATTGAACAACTGAGAATTTGATATATCAGTTATTATTCCGGTTCCTTGCCATCTTAAATTTATTGACGTCCCCAAAGAGGGTTAGTACCGATTGTTTTATACCTTTCGATGTAGGAAATTTTAAAAAATCAATCTCACCCAAATAATTATAACCATAATTTGTTGAAGTTTACAGTTTAAAGCCCGTTTCGTCAATTTAAATTATTTATTCACTGCGTAATAATTTTACAAACATATAAAATCCTAATTGATATTCTTTGTTCGTTTCGTTGTTCCTATTTTAATATTTATTCATTCTATTTTTTAGTAATACCCACATTAAAAATTCTATAAATTTTTAATGTTGATATATCATAGCCTGGATATGATAAAGGTGTTTTTTATCCTATCCGAGTATACGTGAAACCAACGGCTATAATTCGCACACTCAAAGTTTTGCATCTGTATCGTATTTAACTTTACTTCATTTATTTTTAATGATTGTGGATGTAGGTCACCACTTTCCATGCTTTGTGTATTTTACGGAACAATTTATATGCTGCTTTTAATGAAATATTGATATTTTGATATTTTTTTTTATTTTTCTCGTCGTTTATCAATCATTTCAATTTTTTTAAGACTTTTTGTGTTACTTTTACCCTTTTTCTTTCTACAATGCCCCTGTGATTTTCTTAATATTTGTAGAAAACGAATAGTTTCATGTAAAAATGTTTTATTTTTTATTTTATTAATTATGTTGTATATACGGTTTAAGTCGATTTCTTTAGTCACCTTTTCAAAAATGGGACTAAAATAATCGAATGGATAAAAAAAATCGACAAGTTATAATTACAATAAAATTCCGCATAGTTAATATCTATTACGTTTATTGAAATAAAAATATGGCTTATCTTTGTAAAACTTATCTAAGTATTCGGATTTTTTTTGTCTTTTAAATCTATATATCCTTTGGTATATTTTGATTTACACGATTCCAAACATTAGATGTTGTTCTCAAAGTATCCAAGACTGTTTTGCAACTAGATATATTTAGATTACTTTTAGTTGAATACGCAACATCTTCAAAATCAACTAATTGTCGCTTGTGAGCTCTCCTCCTTATAATCCAAATTTCGTCCAAAAGCGAAAAATCTGTAACTTAATTTACGATAATTTTCGTCTTTTTGAACATTTTTCTATTACATCAAGATTCATTTCTCAAAAAACTTTCTCAATCCAGTTTATCACAATCAAAAAGTTATTTTTTTATTATATCTGAATGTGTAAGATCAAATGTCAATGCATTATGAATTTGAAAATTTTCATTGAAGTTTAAGCTACGACTCAAAAAGAATTGACGATTCCTTCATCCATAGGCTGAATTATTGAGTTAAATTTAGTAGAAAAACATTAGTTCAATATTTGTCATATTTTATATTTTATGACCACTAAAGTTATCTAAAAGAAGAAAAATATGGTCCTACTCCGGTCAGGCTACCCAAAATTTTTATTCTAAAAATAAAGTAAAATGTTAGAAATAAACATATTTTCACATGTTAAACTCTGAAATCTTTGCATTTTTCTATACAAATAAATAATTTTATGATATTTCCTAATTTGGCCTTGCTAAATCAATAAATATGATATAATTAATTATTTCTATAGAAAAAGGCAACCATTTCAGAGTTTACCATGTAAAAATATATTTATTTTTAACATTTTACTTTATTTTTAGAAAAAAAATTTTGGTTAGCCTGACCGGTTAGAAATTTAACTTTCTTATAAAATTTTTGACCATTATTTTTAATAAATATTTTTTAAAAATATTTATTATAAAATATTTAATAAAAAAATTATTTAAAATAATGGACAAAAATTTTATGAGAAAGTGAAGCAAGGCTGTAAAACAGCCCACCTTGGGAGGGCTGTTTTACAGCCTTAAGAAAAAATAAAATAAAATATACCCATGAAAAACATTTGGGATTTGCCAGATAAAACAACACACGAAATTTTTTTATCAC